>VXBI01014347.1:0-39717 GCA_013397375.1 Toxostoma redivivum
CACACCCAGGCACACTCGGACACTCTCATGCACACCAGGACACACTCATGCACACCCGGGCACACTCGGGCACACTCGGGCACACTCGGGCACACTCGGGCACACTCGGGCACACTCGGGCACACTCGGGCACACTCGGGCACACTCGGGCACACTCGGGCACACTCGGGCACACTCGGGCACACTCGGGCACACTCGGGCACACTCGGGCACACTCGGGCACACTCGGGCACACTCGGGCACACTCGGGCACACTCGGGCACACTCGGGCACACTCGGGCACACTCGGGCACACTCGGACATACTCATGCACACCCGGGCACACTCAGACACACCCAGGCACACCTAAGCACACCAGGACACACCCAGGTACACTCAGAAACGCTCAGGGACACGCAGGCAAACTCGGACACACTCAGGAACACTTAGACACACCTAGGCACACCTGGACACACTCAGGCATACTCCAACACACCCCAGGCACACTCACAGCACTCCACTGCCTGCACAGCAGGGTACTCCTCCAGCATCTGTTTAGGCAACTGTGATGCAGAGAATCCTTAAGCAGTGCTGGAGGATTGCAATAAACACAACACATTCAGCAGTGCAACTTGGAAACGCCAGCCCAGGAAAATACTTGAATACTTCTCCAACGTGCTGCTGAGGAGAAGCACTGTCAAACTCATGCTCTACATGCCCTTGGAAATAGTTATCCTCCAATCAGGCCACTTGGGTAAAACTACTGACACAGAGAACAAGGCTGTAGCCAAGTCTGCTATTTTCTGTTCATTTTGGTAGTGAACGAGGGTGCGGGGGCCCTGGCACAGGTTGTAAACAGAAGCTGTGGCTGCCCCATCCCTGGAGGAGTTCAAGGCCAAGGTGGATGGGGTTCTGTGCAACCTGGTCTAGTGGAAGGTGTCCCTGCCCACAGCAGAGGGGTTGGAACAACATCATCTTTAAGGTCCCTTCCAACCCAAACCATTCCAGGATTCTATGATTTTGAATTTCATTAATCTGAAGTCTTGTTTTGAACATCCCAATGCTCTTGCTCTCTGCAAACTTCATTTGAAGCTTTGAGGTCAAACCTATTAAACCTGGGACTGACACCTGCATGTCTCTGACAACAGACTTCTGCATTACCCCTTATGTTCCTCCTAGTCTCTAAACTGGCTGCAGAATGGATATTTTACTTTTTAGGTTAACTTGGTCTTTCCAAGAGCCTGCACCAGAACTCAAAGTATGGGAAGTTTTCTATGCCAAGACTTCAGAGGGTTGCATGCTCTTTTTATAGCCCTGCTGCTCCATTTACCTTGGTCTGCTGTCAAAGTCTGAGATCTGAGACACTGCTATGTTAGTCCCTGAGCAAACTCATCCACTTAAACCCAGAGACCTGCAGCAGTCACATTTCCTCCTCATGTCCTGGTCCAAGACCTTCTGTTTAATGGCTGGTGCCCCAACATTTCTCCCTCTTTCTCTCCAAATTCATTCTCATCACACTTCTAGCCACATCTCACTATGTCTTTTACTGCCAGGACTCTGCTCAGAACTTGTCAATAGTGTTTCATCAGCAGCCAGAAGACATTCAAGACATTTTCCAGAACAGAGAATTAAGACTACATACGATGTCAAACAGTTTTCATGTGACGTCTCCAAATAAAGTTCAAGACTTAGCTCCAACCAGAACATCCAGAATTTGTGATGGCCAAGAAAACAGTTCTTATACAGTGCTCCTGATGGATCTGATTAAATGAAAAAGTATGGAGACAATGGAAGATAATAGTTAAGCAACAGAAGAAATTGCAAGGAAAACAAAAGGGGGGTGTCTAATTAATAGATGAAACGCAGAGGACTTAAATGGTGAAGAGTGAATTGGAAAGACAAAGCTACAGTAATTCCATTAAAAGAAAGACAAATTCAAACTCTGAAACCCTCTCTCAAGCTTACTGGCCTCACAAAGGGGCTGATTAGTCTCATGAATATTCTTGGCATCTGCAGCAGGATTACACAATTACCTCATCTCCTAGGAGGCGGGATACATGCTTCCACAGCTTTATGTCAGGGAACACCTAGAAAAAACACATTCATCCCCTTCCTGATAAACCTTGGGTTTACACAACACAGAAATGAGATTCTCAGGCTAGCACTAAGTATCATGGAAGTTCAAGACCTTCAAGGAGTTGCTTCATTCAGGGAAGAAAGCATTCTGACTTCCAAATAAATCATTGTTTTTGTAAGAAGGTAGTAAAATGTTCCTGCAGGTTTTGTGGGGTCACCAGCAAGGCCTGAGGTCTGCACTTCCATCCCCGTCTCCTCCAACCACACCATCTTTCCTCTCTCAGTACAACCATTATGCCACTACAGCTCAAAGAAAAGCTGGTTCACACAGGAGCCAGCTGTGAATGCTAAGGAGAGGCTTCCATCTGTCCTTTTCTCAGACACCTCATGTCTTGTACTGCACATCTGAAGAGCTCAAGAGGACACCCAGGTGACAGCAGTGCTTATACCTAATGCTGTTCTCTAAGCATGGTAACTTTCTTGTTACATTTCCTGTTTCTTCCCACTGGCATTGCTCACCAGTGGGGTAAGCTGTTCCTCAAGGGGTCATTCAATGTCAGATTAGAAAACCATGAGCTTTCCATCCAAAAAAGTCCCATCTTTGAAGAAAAAGCAACACTTATATTTTAGAAAGGAAGACTAGACAACTTCACTGCTGTAAAGAACTCTGAATGTCCCAAAAACATCTCTGGGCAAGGACATGAGGCAAAGAATCAGAGGGTGGTAATGACAAAAGGTAACACAGAAGTTACTGATCTGGCCTCTTTATTTGGCTTCATCTGCCCAGACACCTGGGCACAACATAGTCCTGGGTACAGAACAGAGAAGGAGAAAGCTGCAACTTTTCAACTGATACAGCTTATACTGTGGAGATTCTGGTCATTAGAAAGAAATTAAATTTCAAATGAACAAATTTGTATTCTTTAAATAGAAGACCTGGCCTCCTCCTGACTCTAAGACTTTTGTTATGATGAAAAGTAACAGCACCATCAGGGTGAAAAACAGTGAAGCTGGAAAATCACCTACTTCAACAGAAAACATCCAGAGGAGCACAGCACAAACCACTACAGGGCTTCTGTGTAGATACATGCTAAAAATCAAAGACAGCAACTAAAAGGAGACATTTTGTGAAGGTATTTCATTACCTCAGTTGCTGTTGTTTTATCTTGTCTAAAGCAAAACCTCCTGCTCTACACCATCAGCTGCTGCTTTCAAGACTCTACTTGTCTTACCAGTACTGGACTGACATGGGCAGCCTCAACAACCCCAGCTCTCCAGCCTTTTCTCCTAGGACATATGCTCCAAACCCTCCATCATCTTGGCAGCCCTTTGCTGGACTCTCTCCAGTAAATCCATCTCTTTATAATATTGGGAAGCCCAGTACTCTTCCCAAGAGCTCACCAGAAATTTTGCACTCTCCAGGCACACAATGCACTCCAATCCCACTCCTTCCTTCAGCCCAGCCAGTAACTCAAAACATCTTTGCTCTGTTAAGTGTTTCGAGCAGGGTATTTTTGGTATTCTTCTACCAATTTAATTTTTAATTCAACAAAGTAGAATTGACACAGCAAGGAGAAGCAAAGGAAAGGAGTGCTTGTCCCTCCCTGCCAAATCAAATGAATCCCAGCACAAAAAGTGAGATGAACTTAAAAAAACTTACTGCACATCTTACATGATTAAAAAAAAAAAAAAAAAAGACAAGAATTTATCTGGGGTGGAGAGCATGTCATCCAACAAAAAGGTATTTTAGGGAAAATAGCCAAAAATTTCTATTTTAGACAAATAAGATATGACAGATGCCTGCAAAACATCTGAGGTATTAATTTGGGCAAAATTTTTAACTTTAAGACAGTTACTGAAACAAGTGTGGAATGAACCAAATTACAGCTCAGTGCTTAAGTAAGCCCTCTTGTGCTGAATTAATGTCTGGCTTTGGGAATGCTCACACCAGTATGTTGAGGCTTTCAGATGGACAAGTCCCTTCAAAAATTAAGACAACAGTGCCATGGCTTTGGAGGTAGTTGATTAAACTTCCCACTTCTTTCTTTCTTTCTTTCTTTCCTTCCCTGTTGTCCAGCCACTGGACATCTTTTCCAACCTCCCACCTTCTGTGCAGTAGCAGAGAAAAGCAGTAGAAACTGTGGATGAAATTCTAACTTATCTAATCAAACTGAGCAGCATGGAAACCATTTTACCTGCTGGAAGTATTTCTGTCTTGGAGCCAATTTACAACTGCTGACAGCTGCTGAGTGCTCTTTTCCTCTGCCATTTAAACCTTACTCACAGGTGTGGGACAAGAGTTACAATACAAGCAAAGTGTTAAAGAGCAGTGAGAGCAGGTCTGGAGCATCCCTCTCCTGAGAACACCTTCCTTCACTTACCTAAACTGTGGCCATTTTTTGTGTAGAAGCAGGTGTTGTTGATAAGGTTGACACAGCAGCCAATCACATCTCCAGTGGTGAACGTGGGGCCATAGGGCTGCCCTGTCCCCGAGGAACAGAAGGAGTGCCCATCATCACCATGGTACCCATAAGAATGTTTATCCCATCCTGCAAAAGAAATGGCAAAAGAACAGGACAGCAGTGAAGCCAGTTCAGCAGAACCACATGGAACTACTACAGCTCTCAGGACAGCATCTTCTGTGGGAGTTTTACAATCTGATTCCCACTCCTGATTCATCCCAATATTAATTTTCACATATTGGTAAAAGAAATTAATGGTCTTTAATCAGAACACATCATTTGCATGTTAACCTGTTTCTCTTTTATCTTGCCTGAGATGAAACAAACTCCTTTTGTAAAACACTTGTGTTTCCCAAAACCAAAATATTTCCGCAAAAGCATCTAGCAAAATAATTCTCAGACATTTGCAGCTTTGTCTGTAAGTGCTGTCACAGGTATACTAAATGGAGATTTCTGCATCCTCAAATCTGTATTTCCCTTCTAACAGTTGATAAGGATTTCCATGTTTCCCTTGGGATACAATATTTCCCGTTCTGCAGACAGCTTAAAACACAACCCTCAAATGTCTAAGGGGAGTTCGATGCAAAGTGGTCAGTTCCAGTATTAATATCTTTTATTTCTTCTGCCAGTAACATTGTGCTAAGGGTAACAGCTGGGCTCAGAGATTGCATCCTGTCCACTTATTCTTTTCTGTATATCCCAGTAACTTCATTTGCAGCGTTCCTCTGAATTGCACAATCAATGCCACATCTCACAGAGACAGACTTCTACCAGAAAGAGATACAACATTAAAAACAGACATCTGTGTTTTATATGGATATGGCTGGAGCCCTAGGGAAGCAAAAGAAGGTGCTTTGGCCATCTACTGACTTTATACACCCAAGGGTAGTGCAGGTTCTGTTAAACATGGAGTGATGGCTCTGGCAAAGGGACTACATAAGAAACACAAAGACTGTGCAGGAAGTGCACATCCTGCAACGAGGCACAAAAAGACTGAGCACACTGAGAACAGAGCCCTGCAAAGGTGGTCTGGAGCACTTCTGTGAGCCAGGATTTTCCTCCAAAACCAACAACAACACAAGGGAACTAGAAATTTAATCTTGTAAAATAGTGCTACAACACTGTGGCAACAGCACCCACATGCTCAAGGTTTCTCAGAAAAACACGAACAGTCAGTGCATGTCTAAGGCCCCATTTATTGTACCACAACAAATGAATGCCCGTGGGAAGTCAGGGAATGAAGCAAGACTGAAACATGCCACAGTCCAAGATTTTGGACCTCAGAGCAAAGTTTGGGAGTGAAAGGCGTGAAGGACTCCCAGCAAATTCCAGTCTAGAAATGCTGAGTAATTCCCTCTGTTTAGTCCCACACATCCAACAGGAACAGACTGAGATGTCCCAAGAGTCAGCTCTGTCTTCCCTCGGATCAGCTCCAAACAAGCTGTTGACAGTAGCACCAGTCCTGTTTCAAATCTTCATGAAAGACAAGGACAACAGCACAGGCAGCACCCTCAGCAAGCACAAAAACGATGCCAAATTGACTTGCCAAAACAAAGGAGGAAGTGATAGGGGCTCTAGAGTCTGTTGTCAAACTTCCACTGTTAAGACTCCATCCAGTAAAAATATCACTGAAATATTTTTGAATATTTAAAACTGTGGCTCCTTTCCACTATCCCTTTTATTTGCTCTGTTGCCATCACTGATCTATTATTTTGGTTTCCCCAAAACCAGACTGGTTACATGAGCATCAATTCAGAACTTCTCTAATGAAGCTGTTGATAAGTTATAATTCAGATGGTAACTTAAATCAATTTACCTCCTAACCTACTCATAAGACAATCCAAATACAAACTTCTAGATCTTCTACATACAAAATATTCCTGGCATTACAAAGCAACTACCAAGAACTTGTCATCAGTTACATCTAAGAAGTGAAGTGCTTACACATCCTGTACAGGGTAAGGCTCCCATAAGAAATACAACAGCGTATCCAACCATCAGGACGAGCTCACTAAATGCTTGAGCCAATGCAGACATTAGTGGTTCTGCAGTGAAAGAAATAAAGGTTTCATTACCTACAGATCACAGCTGATCCTACTGAAAAAACTCTCCTGTTCCTTTATGACTTGAGCTCAGGGTCAGTTCTTGCTGTAACACCAACGGTGGTGGTGAACTCCAGTGAAAAGTGACTGAAAAAGGCCTTGAAGACAATGACAAACATGGTACATACAGCAACAATGCCTAGAAAAAGCTTGTTTTGCATCTTATTCTCCCTAGAAAACCACTAACATAACCAGTTAAGGAAATTCACTCACTCAGCACTTTGCTAACGATATGTAGAGTTTACTTTTTCAACTCAAATGTTGCGTACTGCTGAACCTGGACCTGGCACCACACTAGGGGCCTTAAATCTACACCATCAGCCTTATCAGACCACCATGGTCATGTTAAACAACAAGCCAGAGATGTTTGAGTGAACTTACTGCACTCACTGTAAACATAAGCTGAGTGGCATTAATTATATGCCTAACAGTAAGTTATTTATTAATAAAAACCAGATCTCTATTCCTAAAATTCTGTCCGAAATAAACATGAGGGTAATGGCACACACGTCATTCAACCACTGGCCAGCTTCAGCCAATCTTCTGAAATTTCCTAATAATCTGAATTAAAAACATCAGCACTTCAAGGTCAAAGTTATCAAGGCCTGTTGATTCAAATAGTGTACCCCTATTGAAAGCATTTGGCATTATCTTGGATTACCAGAAGAGTGAGGAGTAACTCATCACATGTATTTTGAAAACACAGACTCCAACTTTTCTCAAAACACTTCCTGAAAACTTGGGCTTTTCCTGCATCATTAACAATTTGCTATCGCCACCTAGGAATGGGTCCAGCATATTACAGCCTTCTCTGTGACTCCCATTGACACCCTTTGAGCCTCCAGTTCTCAACAGCTTCTTCCTCTACAAAATCCAGCAGTGCTTTAATAAGGACTGAATCAGAACTTCCTGAAAGCCCTCCCCACAGCTGCATCTGCAAATTCTCTGGGGACAATCTAAGCTCTGTGCCACTTGTACACAAGTCCTTGCAGAAGTCACTGTTGTGACCTGGAAGGCAGAGATGAGATGATACCCACATGCTCTTCAAAAGGCTGTCCCTGTAGGATAGGGGCTCAGCCTGGACAAGGACACTCTTCAAGAAGTGAGACAGCAGAAGTACAAGATGTGCATGTATCACACCCTGACTGAACAGTGTTCCACTTTCCAACCACTTGTAAGCAAAGACAGACTGATCCAGACAGAGATTCTGTTCACTCAGTACTCCTGAAAGGATTTCATTAAACTGTTCAATCCTCCATTAAGAACATACAAACGCTCATATGTGTCCTGCAAGGAGGAGTTTGACAGTGTAACTGCATGCAGTGGAAAGGTGCCTCCTACTACTTGGATATATCCTATTGTTCTTGCACTGGAGAACATGACAAACTATGGATTTGGTGTCTCCACATCAGTATGCAGACTTCTGAAAAATCCCCCATAATTATCCCTTCTCCAGGCTGATGACTCCTAACTTATTTAGCTATTTCCTGCTTTTCTGACCATCACCATCTGAACCTTCTCTGGATTTACAGTGTTGCTTGTGAGAATGGAGATGAAGGTGCCCCATGGAGAAGGGAAGCAGGCTGCAATTGCTCTCTGAACTGTTCCCTAGCCTTCTACAAGTTAATCCTAGCATTTTCCCTTTATTGTCCTTTTTACCACTGACCTGATGCTTCCATGAAGTCATTGTCAACCCTCCCAAAATGCATCACTGCTCTTGTGACAATGCTTTGCACAGATTCTCAAGTGCATCTCCCTGCCGGGGCACTCCCACAACTCCCTCCAGCACCTCTCACCACCCTCAATCTCACAATCCCCAGCAGCTCCAGAAGTCCATCCCAGGAGAGAGAGGGGGCAGGCAGCTGCTCCTAAGAAAACCCTGGGAGAATCCATGCACTGACAGATTGTGATTGGTAGTTCATTCCAGCAAGGCTGTTTAAAGAACATCCCATTTTGGTTTCTTGGTGATAGCTATGCTAGAGATATGGACACTCAGCACTTATGTGCAGTTGTGGCCAAGTCTAAAAGTTCTCAAGTGCAAGTGCAGATTCCTCTCAAAATTTCAGAAATCTGGACAAAATTGGAGAATGTGCTTTTTCTTGTAAATTACAGGTCATGGACTCCTGATGAACTATACTCTACAGACCGAAATCAAACGAGCTAGAGTGGCTGCAGGGTCCAGTTTTACAGTTCTTTCCTTCTTTCCTTTCCCTTCCTCATCCTCTCTTCAAAAGCACAAAATAATTTTAAATAGGGGAGACAGGCAGAGAACAGAAAGGATTTGACCACCTGGCCCATGGCAGTGGTCAAAGTAGAACCTCAACGTCCTGACTCTAAGACTGTTCTCACTACAGCTCATTTTGAACACACAAATATAGAATCACAACCACTACATGTAGGACTTCAGCAGCTAGTGAGCACAAAGAGGTTAATTTTGCATCCCTTTGAATTGAACCCTTCAACACCCAAACCCCAAATATACCTATATATTTACTAACAAGATGCAGAATAGGTCAGATTGTGCAATCAAAGAAAGGGAAGAAAGAAAAGCAAAAACCATGCATAGGGCTTAGGAGGACATTCTTGTATGTTCAACACCAAACTGAAGCTCTGTTTGGCCTGCTAACAAGAAAAAGCTGATATGCTGACCTTCTTGGCAGACTACCTTAATCCCAACACGTAGGGGAAAAAAATGAACAGCAAGTTCCATCTCTTCTGCTTGATAAACAGAATTATGCAATGCCAGACACGTGGCAGAGAGGACTTCGAGTTACTTCAGGACACAGTTTCAGGATAAACTGATAAACACTCACTCTTAAGCAAGCACTGGAGTTAGATGTGTGCTACTACTATCCCTGACTGTCCTACATCTGTCCCTGTTCAGTCACAATTTTCCCAATCAGTGTCAGCCCTGCTTTATTCTTGACTTTTTGGTCAGATCCTGACTTCTGTACCTAGGATCAGACTCTGCCTCAGAAGGCAGTAAGTGGGAAGTGGCTCTATTGAGCTGGGTGACCATTTACATCTCAGCACCACAGAAATAACACAGTGATTTAGCTCTCTGCTTCGAGCCCCAGCAATGAACACAGAACTGGTAGGCTCTGGGCAAAACTGGCATCATGACTACATCACACACCTAAAAAACCAGGACCTGGATAAGCTGCTCAACCTTGAAACTGTGGAGCATCATATAGAGGAAGGATGGATGGATGGATGGATGGATGGATGGAGAGGCAGGATGCCCTGATGCAAGATAATAAGGGCAATATTTTCACTATGCCTTTTCTGGCCTGATGCTTTATTCACACAGGGTGGAGAAGAAAGCCAAGTGATGACATCCCACAGTGTATCAAGGTTCAAACATGTCAAACTTGCCACTGAGCACAAGGGAGCAGGGAAGCAACACCCACAGGGATCTGTACGGAGATTTCCTCTGATGACATGCCAAAGGTCTGACATGCAAGGCTCAGTGATCATGAAAAATACACTTTTCCAGTGAGTTACAGCCAGACATGTCAGACTCTTCCTGCTCTGCAGTTGCTGAGCTAAAGATGTTTGCAGACAGATGAACTTTATCACTGACACATGGACCAGTCCCTGCCCATGAACATTCCAAAGGAGAAACATGTCCTACTGTAACTCAGCCCAAGTATTCAGTGTAATGGGTCTAGAAGCTGCTGCTGCAAAGGGCAGGGTCTTGCTGACCACACAGTCGGTGGGAACTTCCCTGAAGCCAGGGATATCTGGGACATCTGAAGCTGTAAGAAATGGTGGAGTATTTTTGGGCATATGGAGGGCAGATGGAAGTACCTCAGAAAGAATCTGAAGATTTGTAAATAGGGTTTGTGTCTGTTATATCTTGACTAATGGGAGAGTTTGAGACTTATTCTTCAGGACAGACACCAGTGATCAGTCTTTCCAAATTTTATCTCTATCTGCTTTCTCTCTTTCATATTTTGGAACACTTCTCACCCCTCTCTATTCTTGTCCAGTATTCTGCCTGTGGCATTCCTCTTCCCACTCCCCTGGCCAGCAATCCTAGCTTCCCACAGCTGCCCATGCCAAGGCAAGTGGTGTGCAAACACTAGCTGCAAAGGGACAAGAACTTGTGTCAACACACTGAAATAAACCAAACAAAATAATTTTTTAAAATTTACTGAATCCAAAGTCCAGCAGAAACAGATGTACAAACTTTGCTTGTACAGTGCTTGGGGAATGGGATGTGGAGGGTGGAGGCAGAGCCCAGAGTTGCTGCTGGACCACATTTCAGTTGGAAGCAGGGCCTTCTCCATACACTGGGCTGAGCAGGCTGCTATTGCTCAGCCAGCTATGGGTCTTCAGCAGCAGCAGAGCATGAGGTCAGGGGAGGGGAAGGTATGTTCATCAGAGGCTGAACAGATGGAATTTGATGCACAGAGAAGTTGGATATTGCTTCTACACTGTCCTGGGCTGAGCAGTCCCAGGCAGGGACAGGACAACCATGAATATGGGGCAGGAGCCAGTACCACAAGTGGAACCACCCTCTGTTGATTACACCATCTTCCAGTGGATTTGGCTCTGCAAGGGATGTGCCTCTGGTGTACATCAGTCCAAAACAGTGAACACAGGCCTTTGCCCCCAGCAAAGGGAAGGCTCAGCAAGCTCTGGTGTTTGACAGCATACAGATGGTCTGTATGCCTCATAAGAGGAGGATACTGGTGCTCCTACAGACTCAGAAACCAAATGCCTGGTCATGAGAAGTCTGCTGCCCCAAGAAGCATCTGAAGTGCTGGAGCATCTCAGCTCTCATTCAGTTTTATAGCATTTATGCCAAGCCTTATGAAGCTGCATACACATCACATGTTTCAATGAGAGCAGGGTGGTTGCACTGCTTTCCTTTATTCTATCATGCTTTAGAATCAAATCAACTGTTAGTCCTGCAACACATCTTTCTGTTTCCATAATGAGCCTACAAAAACAGCTGCTCGATGGCCACAGCAACCTCTGTTACAGAACTGGAGATGTGGGCATAGGGGAGGCACAGCCCTGGCATGGAACAACTGTCTAGGTACAGTCACAACACCAACTGCAGGACAGGAATAGGAGCAGGGAACAGCGTGCTTAACACATTACAGCATCTCCCTGGCAGAACTTCAAGGGTCTGGACATCTGCCCAGAACATGTCAAGGGTAAAAAAAAATAATAAAAAGAAAATCCTAAAACCCACTTACCCAGGAATATGAAGAAGCCCCCAACTTTTCCTGCTTGCAACAGCTTCTATTTCTTCTACAACGCGGCAAAATGACTGAATGCAGTAGAAGGCCAAACCTTGCACTATAGGATCAATGCTGGTACAGACAGTAAAACCACTTCACCCCACGGAGCACAAACTTCCCTAAGTAGGGGCTGGATGGATTCAGGTTCCATAACCTTTACAGTATCCCACTGAATCCTTACAAGGCCATGGAGCAGTGCAGCACAGCACCACACACACTCCAGAGAGGCACTGCTCCCTCCCCTCATCCCAGGTCCCAGCAGATGAAGCAGAGTCAGCCTGGCCCCTGCACAGACACAGCAGATGATGCTAATCAGAGAGTGCAGGACTCTTGGCAGGCCTGGCTGCAGCTTTGGCTCAGAAGCCAGTCCGTGTTTTTCAATAAAGCACTTGCAACTGTAAAAGAGACAAAACTCAGACCAAATCCTCACAGCAAGACTTATGTGTGGCAAGAATCCAAGGGAGAAGAAAAAAAGGAATCACAACATCTCTCTCATATTAACAGAGAGCAGGAAGAAAAGGACACAGTGACCCAAAAATCAGTATGACTCAAGAGTCTGGGAGATTGAGCAGAATGTGGGTGCTAAAAAGCACTGCCTGATCTACCACGAAGACAACAAGCAGAGTAACATTGTACAATTCAATTTTTCACAATATTGATCTGGCACAGTGATTTTTAGACCAGATTAGCAAGTCCTACCATTAAACAACCACTGCATGTTAACTAGCCTTCAAAACAACATCAAACCACAGTCTACACCATTATATAAAGTGGAACTACCCACTGACTCATAAAGAATAAAAAATAAAACCAGAAGGCTCTGGACAGCTGCAACATAGGCAATACCTTTTCAACAGGAAAGGTCTGTTCCACCAGCCCCAGAAATTTGTAAGGAGTCCATTTCACTATTACTTAGCATGCACCTCAGCACAGAATACAGAAGTCAAGATAAAAATCATACTTCCTTGAACGAATAAAGATGGCAAGTCCTCCTAACTTACAAGCTTGATGGATCCATCTTCTGCCAGAGTCTGAACATGATCTGGACTTCCCTACACCAGAGAGGTCAAGATGTGCTACAAGCCATTTACAGCCCTGTGAAAAGTGCTGCATGATTAAAGCAACTACAGAACAGGCTATTTCTGTCTACAAAGGAAAAGCTCTCCAGCATGATCAGGTCACCACTGCACTGACATATCACATTTGAGGGAGTGGAAAGCAGGGCAGGAGTACAAAATAATGCAGGACAGGGATGGGGAAAAAGAGTCAAGATGAGCTTTTCCATTTATCTGCTTGGTGGAAGGGCTAAGGAACAAGTTACAATCAAAAGCTTATCACATACACAGGCTTCAAATCTCATAATACTAAATAATTCACACGTTCATTTATGGGCCAACTTTTCAACCTTCAGCTGATGGGCAAGAACATATTTATAAAATATTAAGACACTTCCAGCAAAATCTTGCAAGGTAATAGGCAAGAGTCATTTTACAGAGACATCAAGGCGGGACAATTTAGTGACTCAGCCAAAAGCAATGTTAGAATGCAGGATGCAGGGGGTTCATGCCCAGTTACTATTAAAAACAATCCCTAATATGGTATTTAATGACCTAAGAAAATTACCAACAAAAAACTACTTATCTAAACACAAGACCTCATGGAGAGAGAAATCTTCCAGAACAAGCACACCTCATGATGTTAAGACGTTGCAACAAGGACTTCTAGATGCTAAACTGAGGTTTTTTAAATACTTTCCATACTAACCAAGGTGAAGCAACAGGGTTTTCTGAAGAGGATTATATTTATCCATCAGTGGAAATAGCTGCTCAAACCAGCAGTTTGAGTTGTAGTGAAACTGAGCTTTGTTGATGTTATCCAAAAGGTTCTGATAATAGGTACAGCCACATTAAACAATTTGTTTTAATCTGAAAAATAAGCAGTGCTGTGATTACAACTTGTGTTGACAGCTAAACTGCTGTCTCTAAAGTGCCAGTCAACTCTTAGCTGTCACTAAAATACCTGGATTTTCCATAATCTGTGCTACAACTGGAGATGCAACCTGCGGCACTGGTGAAGGCCAAACCCCAAACACCACTGTGCAATGCCATCACTGCTCTGCTTTGGAAACTCTCACATGGCACATGACCAACACAACCTGCTGGATGACAGAGAGATCCATGCAAGGGCAGGAGCTCCAGCATACCCATATCATACATCTCTGGGAACATGTTGCATGAGGACAGAGCACAGAACCTCTAAATGAGGCCAGCCCAACTCTGCAAGAGATATGGCACAGAAATCAAGGCATGGAACAGTGCAGGACAGCACTAAGAATCACTTACCCACACTGATTCCTGAGCACTTAATGGCCAGTGGAAACACTTTCTTTGGTTATTTTCCAAGGCCAGGATTACTGTCTTGAAATACTGCTTGATGGTTTTGTTCAACTTTAATGGCAAAGCACTTTCCAAACTACTCCAGGGTGAGAGCTCAGCTGGAGCCTCAGTCTGCTTCTCCAGTCAAACCTGAAGTCTGGGTGCCCAAAGCCAGTCTAACTGAACAGACCAAAAGAAAAAAAAATAGAAAAGAAACCCAACACTTCCTAAAAACCCAACGAAAACGATGGCAGCAGTTTTTCCTGCTGCAGGCAGGATAATTACCACAATCAAACACGTGACATGAAGTCAGTCCTAAAGGGAAAAAGGCAGGAATTTTTATACAGTCCTAGTTTTCATATACATAGCATAAATAAAATATGATATTAAATTTAACCTTAATTCAGAAGGTAGTTCACCCCAATTCTGTGGTTCAGGAGCTGGTTTTGTTACTCACCAGCTCTGAACACACCTGATAACATCAGGTCTGACCTCATCTGGGGACCTGATCACTGTGGTGTCACTCCTCAGAAGTATCATGAAGGAAATAACACATCTGTCCAACCCCCCCGTGCCACACCAGCTCAGCCAGTATCAGTCCTGAGCACAAGGCTCATGTTCCAGAACACATCCACCCAACCAAGCTGTGCTCAGCTCTATGCATGATAAGCACCACAGGGGCAACACCCCAAATGTGCAGAGCACAGCACGTGAGAGGACAGAGCTTCTGTCAGAAAGCCCATTAAACAGTTCTGAAAAACTGAATAATGGCAAAGAAAGAACTTCCAGAAAGCCCATTAAAGATTTCTGAAAAACTAAAGAATGGGAAGGAAAGAACTTCCAGTTCTTCTGAGGGACAAAGATGGGATGTGAATGAACGCACAGCACATGCAACAAATCGGTTTCAATATTCAACCGGGAATTTTCATACAAGTTCAGGTGAACTCAACACATTGAAGAAAGAGAAAGTGGGATGAGAAGACAACTGAGCAGTTCAGTGGAACTCAGCTGAAGTTGAGCAGTGGACAAGTCAACCACAAACGACAAAGATTCCCAAAGACACAAAGAATTATTTTTTAAAAAATAAAAATCATATAATTTTGAGAATTCTAAAATGTCAACAATTTTGTGGTTTCAAATTTTAATTTTAAAAGGTGTTCAGCTGATCTGCAGAGAGTAGAAGCAACAAGAGAAAAGATGAGGTAAGTAACGTCAGAGGAACTCAGATTCAACATATGATGCAGCAGGACAGTCATTAAAATATACATAAAATACATGTACACATAGAATTTAAAGTGAAGATGAAAGAAGAAACAATATAATGAGTTGTGTATGCCTAGGATAAACAAAAATTAAGTGCTCCTCAGATTACTGTCTTATGATGGCATTTTACATACACTGAACACAAGATTGATTACATATGGGAAAAAAAAATCTTAACACTAAATATATGTGAAAGCTTAAGTTCAAAGGAAATCCTTTTGTTTTATTACAAGACCCTCTAATTTCTTATTAATGTCTTGAAAATTACCTCAATTTTGACTTAAATTTTAAAAAAATAAATAAAAGCTATTTTGAAAATAGCAGATGGTACAGTACAATAAGAGCAGATGCAAGAAAGAAACAACGAGTTTCAACTGGTCTCAGGACACTTCCTCCAGTATGAGATTTTTTAATTATTTTTTTTTTAAATGGGGCAGCGTAAGCTTTATTGCTTAGCCTTGTGCTGTGGACTGAACACTCATTTAGTGACTGGAATGCATTAACTGTGATTCTGGAGTGCATCCTTCAGTTTAGTTTAGAAGAAACAGGGGTAGCACAACCAAAGATGTAAATAAAAGTAGAGGCAGTGGTGACAACCAGGAGATTCACTTAGATAAATAAACCTCTTCTCCAAAAATAAGAGACTCATGTAGATAAATCCAAAGGGCTCTGACTTACAAAGGCCAGAAATCTCAAATCTGCTGTAACATTTATCTTTTTTTGGCAGTGCATGTTTTTTATCCACCACTGTTCTATCACCACAATAAGCTTCACCCACCCACACAAGCTCTCATGTGATAAGGAATTTTTCTAAAAATCCATTCTGCACAAATGGATTCAATAATTCCAGAGCTGACCCATCACATTGAACCACTTTGCCCTCTCTTCTTCCACTGTGAAGTGCTAAAACCTGCTATCTCTTAGGAGGTTAAAATGATGCTTTCAGGTAAAAACATAGTTAACTCAGCAAAAAGACTACCCAAGTGAAGTTTCATGAGAAGTTCTCAACATAAATAAAAATTCAGAGAGACACCGCCTGGAAAGATGCCCCTTTGCTAAAATGTTTCCATGATCAGGATAATGTTAATTGGGGGGAAATTTAATTGAGGTTTTCAACATATATCTCTTTCTATCAAAAATAACTTCTGACCACTGTTAACCACGTGATTCAGGAGAATAAAGTTTCCCAAAGGAGCCATTTCAAATCTGCATTACCTGTGTGAGGAACCAGGCAAGTGGACAGATCTAAGTTAATAATAATCCCAGAATCAAGCAGTGCCCCCCACCCATAATTATTAATCCAATTACGTGACCCATTTCACATACAGCCCTACAAACTGGTTTGATAGGATAAATTAGAGGGTACCAGAGGCATAAGCAATTTTGTGGAAAGGAACTGGCACAGCCAGCTGAAGGACTCACTGCATGTGTAACTAACACCTGTCTAAGGCTTTGCTGTGACACTCTGTGGAAATCTCACATGCCTTTTTGGACAACTGTTTTTAAGGATAGTTCTGAAAGAGCTTTGCAGCAGGACAAACACCATAAGGTACTATGAGCCAGAGCTTCATCAACTGCATAAATAAATAAACTTAATAGAAATTACTTCTAAAGACTGAAAATCAAGCAGCGTGTCCAAGCTGCTGATGCAGCCAAGAGGCTCTGAAAGCAGACTGATTCACTGTTTGTTTGCCACATAGTGCTCATGTATTTAATCCCATACTTCAGGGCTTTTGCTTGCTCTAGAAGCCAGAGGTTTTCCTCTCCCAGGTAACCATGTAGGTTCTTCTCCTCCTGTTGCTGCTGAAGCCATAAGAATTGTGAAAGCTTGGCAAGGATTTTGCTTTGCCCTTGCTTGCAAGATGGGATAAGAGCCACTTCCTGGACTTGCTCTGAATGTTAATGTTTTCTTTTACTATAAAAAGTAAGCTACTGGTGCTTGTGATACATCCAGTGATTAAATGTTCAGAAAACATCTACAAGAGTTGTTGTAAATCAAGCAAATCTGACAAAGAGGGAAGGGTGAAGAGCCAGGGATGTATGATTTGGAGAGAAGGCCACAAAGCAGTGATAGAGGTTTTTGTGTATAGAGCTACAAAGAGGAAAGAAATTAATTATTTTCCACCTCCATGTGATCCAAGAATAGATTCAGACTACATGGGATATTCAGCTCTGTCATCAGGAAAAGTTTCCAACACAAGGACGGTGTTGGAAGAAGCTGCCAGAAAAATAATGAAAGACTGGTTTAGACACACACCTGTCAGGCAGGACTAATGCATAATTGAATTCACTTCAGATCAGATGATTTGGTGAGGTCTCAGTTTCTATAATTACTACATTTAGCACTGGGACTGAGTCCTTTAGCACAGGTCCTTTGTCAGTGGAGTCACCGAAAGTAACAAACCAAAGCATAAACTGAAAGCTTCCTTAAATACATTTGAAGTAGAAAGATTCCATGGCAATCACAGAAAACAAAAGAAAAGGGAAAAGAAAAAAAAACAACAAAACAAACCACAAAAACAAAGAACAAACACACACCAAAACCAAACCCAAACTGGCTAGAAGGAAAATCTGGAAGACTTCAGTCGAACTTCCCACTTGTAGCAGGATTAACTTAAGAGTTACATGAAGCTGCCAGAGCCTTGTGGAATTGAGGTTTGAAAATCTAAATACAGAGCCTCTGCAGAAACCCATCCCTAACTCTGATGAGGGATAATATCTCCCCATGACAATTTTACCTGTGCAGGACTAGGAGTTTGACTTTATGATCCTTGTGAATCCCTTCCAACTTGGGACATTCTAAGATTTATGATACAACACCTACCCAGTCTCCCTTCTCTGGTTGCTCCCAGAGGGGAGCACGCCAGCATGAAAAACCCTTGGAAACATCCCTAAGGAAGAAACAAGTAACTTTTTCCTCTCAAAGAAAGGAACTGGAGGACAGAGTCCTCAACAGTCTTGCTCTCCTTCCTTGCATCTCCTGACAGCATGTAAAATAAACAGAGAAGAAATAAAGTCCTACCTACAAATGTCAATAGAAACCTATAAGCAAGAAAATTTAAAGGAAAGGATCTCCAAACAAAGCTAAAATGGAAAGCCCAGTCCACACATTGGTTTATGGAGGACAAAGGATGACTTTCACAGAGGAGGAGAGCATGGGGAATTCTTAATTCCCAGGGCTCATTCCTATTTTATCTTTATGTCTAGATAAATAGGTTGCTCACAAGGACCTTTTGCTGAACAAAAGACTCAGGACACCTGGACAAAATGTTTCTGGTTTTGCTGACCTAGCTCAAAGCACTACAGACCCAGAAGCCAAATCCCAATAGAGAGCAGAATTCTGTATACCAAATTCTCCTGATTCATCTGGCTGCACACTAATTCAAGTCTATAAAACATTCTTGAGAGATTGTTCTTTGAACAGAGAGTTTGAAGCAGGGAGACAGTGAATAAGACAAGCAGTATCTTTTTGTTTGAAAAGCAAGCTGAAAAAAACTACCAATGTTTCTGAAAACCAAAGAATGGTGAGTGAAAGCTGGCACTCGCTTCAGCATGCACAATGCTGCATAGCAGGGCAAGTCATTTATTAACCAGAGGGTGTTTAAAGTCTCTAAAAGTGATTGGCCAACTCCTATCTATGCTGTTTAAGAAACTGAAGCAGGGTATGCCTAAGGGTGTGGTTTCACAAATCTTGGGCTGAATTAAGAACTTGCTGCTACCTTAGAGATTCATCCCTTCTTCCCTCTCTGCCTGGCTCTATGTTCCTGCTGGGCTGCCCTCAAAGAGTTCAAACAAATGAAATGTTACTTCTCAACAGCATGAAGACTTGAACTAATGCAGAACATCACATGTAGGGGAGACTCATTTCCAGTGTGCAATCTCATCCATCTTAAGAACAGGACACTTATCTTCCTGTTTTATGAAGGTTTGGTGAAACCTGTAGCAAACCACCAACACATTTTCAGCAGGGCTCAAAAAATCTTACTGGACTGAGGGCTAAATAATAGTAATAAAATTTAAAA
Organism: Toxostoma redivivum; assembly: GCA_013397375.1. Lineage (NCBI taxonomy): Eukaryota > Metazoa > Chordata > Aves > Passeriformes > Mimidae > Toxostoma > Toxostoma redivivum. Next base: position 19,535 of record VXBI01014347.1, read on the forward strand.
AAAGGAAGCAGATATGTTAAATGTCAGATGCACAAGTAAGAACCAGCCCAACACAGCAGAGACAGGCAGGTTCCTGCCTGGCCTGAAAGCTGGCCTGGCCAAAGTGACAACAGGCAGAGCCAAAGGCTTGCACCAGGGAAGAAGAGTGACTGTGCAGATGGGGTGGGGAGGAGAGAAGGGTCAGGTTTCTCTCCTTTGATGACACAGAGTTAGATCAGTTCAGCTGCAACATGTAATTTCATCCTCAAATACCAAAATGCTGAGCACACGTGAAAAAAAATTGAATGTGGGGAAAGAAGTAAGCAGACATTTCACTAAAAGCCACTGGTTTCAAGCAGAATGCTTATTAGTGAATGTTCTAACTGTATTAAAAAAATTTTAAAAATCAAGATATGACAGGGTCACAAAAGTTGGTAGTTAATAATAATCCCACAATTATTTCAGACCTGCTGACTGAATTTCAAAGCACAGCACAAAGAAACCCTGAGTCGAACATGGATGAGGAACTCTCCAATTAAAAGCAGTCTCTATTCCCAATGCAGACAGGGACAGTTAAGAGAACTCAGCTCATGTGGCTCCAATCACACTTGTAACCTTCAGAAAAAGCTCAGTACTACCCTCACCAGCACCCAGCTGGGCTGAAGCCAAAATAAATTTGGCAATAAAGCACAAATGCCCTGACTTGGAACTGGATATGGCTAAAGTGTTTGTCCTTGTGGGGGGAAAAGGAGCTTGAGACAGAACCCAGCAGCAAAATTGTTCTTTGAATTAGGACTCCCAAGGTGTCACCAAGGATCCCCAGTGGAACTGGGAAGAGGAAAGGGACCAACTTTGGCTCCTGTACCAGGCTCCCAACCACCACTTGTAGTGGTTACACACCTCCCTGGCAGCACACTGAGTGAAAATCGATCTGTTAAAGCAGAAGTGACTTAGAAAGGGTCTAAGGAGACAAACCTGGCAGGGTTTCAGGTCACAAAAAGTTAAAATTACACTTTGATGCGAAGCCAAGTCAAGACTCCAAAGTCTGTCACTTCTTTGTGAGCTCTCACTTACTCTATGCTGTGAAGGACCTGATAACAGTTAAGCCTGGAAATATGTTTCTCACTTTAGTTACTTGAACAATGTACTAAAAAATATTTTTAAAAAATCACACTCATTCTCCAAAAACCAGGAAGATAATTACTGAGCTGTAATACAGAGCCATGAAGTTAAACTTACAAAGATGATGGGACAGCAACCTAACTATGACCACAAAATGACTCTTGGCAGCATAATCTGCATGTGATCAAACAAACAACAGGTTCACAGGATCAAATTTGTACAATTCACTGCTAAATAAGCACTATCTCAAGTCTCAAGTTCACTTTATGCTTTGTTTCACTGAGAAAAAAAGAATTCAATGTTCATCACATGCACTCTAAAAATGACAGTGATATACAGCACTTTGACTCAAACTGGCCACAAATGCTGCCCATGTAACTCCTAGGCTTTAAAGCCATTTATCAGAAGTGGTTTGGGTAATTTTTAGTCACCAAAGGGGAAAAAAAAAAGAGGAAATTACACTGGCTGTTCAATTTCAGAACAGCACACCTGAGGCATTCAGTACACACCATCTCAGGTTAGTACTGAACCCTGTATGTACCTGTGTTATAACTCCAGGAGAATCCTAAATTAAGCATAATCCAAACAACCATCTGCAAGGCTGAGTCTACAAGACATTGCCCCATCTTTCCATCACACATGCCATAGAGCCATTTCTGGAAGAGAACAGGCTCCATTAATAGCCAAACAACCCCTTTTCCAAGCACTACAGCCCTGGAAAGAGATGACAGAACTAGAGTCGTGCTTTGCCTTGTACATGGCACACAACCCACTTGGATCAGGAGGACCGGGGGGAGAGAAAGTGCGGAGAGAGTAGGAGTTACTGGTGCAGTTGTCATAACAATTACTAACAAATATAGTTTGCAGTAAGATGCAAATTCTTTAAAGCACAGGTGTCACTTAAACCATTCTCCCTAAGACTGTTATTAGGTCTTTCTTTTGTTAGGACATTCACCAAACATTCTCCAGATACCAAGATCCATAACAAGGGCTGAACACAGATTTCATTTATAAAACAACTTCACCAGAAGTAACACCCAAAGCCAAAAAGCCTTTTTGACCAGCTGTCATTCATTTTGGCATCTGGAGAACATCTTCTACCAAATACAAACTTCCCATTTCAAGCTCAGTTAAAGAATTTCTGCTATAGAAGTCACTGCATCAATACATATCAAGAAACTGTTATTGTACTTAATAAATTGGATATTGTCAAAGAAGGGTTACCAATTACTTACTTCTAAAAAGAAGCCACTCAACCAACTTAGCAGCAAATCTCAAAACACACATTTCAAACAAAAGAAGCAACAATATTAACTGGAAATACTACTCTCACATTTCCATAGTCTTTCAGTGGGAAGAAGGAAAGAAGAGAGACAATACAACAGGCCAATTATCCTGTCATTTTCATATTCTTTCATGTAAATTAGTCAAGTGGAGTATACAGATGAAATGTAAAATGATTTTCCTACTTACTTTTCAGACACATAGAAGAGTTTACCTGTCTGAAAGCTCATCATCTTGCCCATTACTCATTAGTTTAGTTTTAATTTCTATTATCTGCTAAAATCATCATGGCTGCATTGACAACACCAGTAACTCAATTTAAGATAACACTCAATAGGTTGAAACTTAATAAGACAATTATAGTAATGCAATTTTATTAATACAAACACACATTCACTAATTCATACACATAAAGAAAAATCTTTATTTCAAACGAACATTTAACAGAGACTGTAAATCAAAACAAACCCTAACAGTGACTTACCAGGAAGCCTGTTCATGTTGACTCCTTGAGCTGAAAGTCCTATTCCCATGTACCTTCAAAAAAACCAAACAAAATATCAATCAAGCAAAAAAATAGTCATGGCACAAGATTCCCTGCAGCAGATATACAGCACTAAAATAAACCCAATCCACACACAAATTATTTAAGAATGACAAGATTACTAAAGATTTTCCATTCCTCATGTCTTTTATTGAATCAAAGACAAAATATGTCTCCTTTAGTAACTGACATGTTTCAAATGTACAACTACAGCTACTCTTTAGCTCTTAATTGGTAGGAAAAGGACTGGACAACAATCAGCAATTTAATTTCCAATTTGGTTTTTGTGAGGTATTTTTACTCATATATCAGAAAAAAAACTATTTATATAGGTGATTAACAAGACAGTAAAAAACCACCAAAGTGCAGATATAGTATATGAAGACAGGTGTCTATCTAGCCTGATGTACTGTCTCCAGAAATAGCTGACAGTGGATGCAGAGGACAGAGCACACAGTTGTACTTTTCAAGAACACTCTTTCATTGTTCAGCAGATATTTTACACAATCTAACTTTCTGAACCTTTGTAAGCTCTTTGAAAAGGCAACATCCTACAGCTCCCCATTCAATTCCTGCCCAACCCATTTTTTTTCTTCACACTTGCATTTTAAAATCAGAAGAGAGAGGAAAAGCATTTCCCTGACAACTTTCTTGAGGATTTTGAAGTCCTGATTCACACCCGACCCCCCAGAAGTCTCTTCTCCAGGCTGGTTAGTCTCAGCCTACTCAGCTGTTCTTATGGGAGCTCATCTCTACCCTAGTGCTCCTAATACACTTCCAGTTCTGTAACTTCTTTGAGAAGCAGAGAATAACCAGAGCCACAAGCATCACACAACACAAGCCCAAGGTGATTATTACAGATAACAGCATAACAATGTTCTCTGTTTTGGTTTCTATTCCTTCCGCTCCTGATCTTTATTATTCCATTTGTTATGACTGCAATGACAACTGAACTCACTTTTCCATGGAAGTGGGACACAGCTTGACCCTGCACTCTAAGGGGCAGCTCAGAGGCCATTTTTTGTATCAAGTTTAGATTGTTTATTCTGCCCTCACAAGAATCATTGTGCACCTATCCAGCAGGACAATAAGGCAAAGCCGGCCTTCACAAAGTCTCCTCTTCCTTACTGCAATACTTGTGTACATTCCCATTTTGTGTCTTCTGTTTCTGTTAATTTCCATGGTCTGCAATTCTCTTAATATCCTTTGGTTGCACAGCTCAGGTTTTATTTCAACACACTCCCATATTTTTAGGGTATTGAGCTTTGAAATTTTGGGCTCTTGCAAAGGTAAGAATCCAGCTATGCTACAGGCAGTGTCCTGCTGTTCTTTCACTCTATCAGTTTTGTTCCTGTGGCATCCTAGGCCACCTGTTCCATAGAACACTAACCAGGTATGAAAATATTATTTCATAATTTTACCCCAAAGTTACATGTCAAGTTATGTGTGTTAAGTCCCCTGCAGAAACTGTTCCCTGTCCTTGACTTCCCTCAGTCACTGTCACATGGAAATGGCAATAACTGATTGATTTTTGTTTACATTGAAATTTTGATCCTTAGAGATCTATAAGTTATCAAATATTATCCTATAATTTTTTAATAGCATGAAATAGTATTGTTTTGGTGGAAAAATACTCTTAAGACTGTCAAGTCCAACTGTTGACTAAAACTGCCAAGCTCACCACTGAACCACGTCCTAAAGTGCCACAGCTACTCATCTTTCAAATCCTTCCAGGGATAGTGACTCCACCACTTCCCTGGGCAGCCCATTCCAGTGCTTGACAAACCTCTCCATGATGAAATTTTTCCTGATATCCAACTTAAACCTCCCTGGTGCAACCTCTGACCATGTCCTCTTGCGCCATCTTGTTAGCTGGGAGAAGAGACCGTCTTTGCAAACATGGGCCACGCTCTTATACACTACATGTTTTGGTAGCATGACTCTCCAGATTTCAAATCCTTGAAGCTCAGTTTTACAGTGCTTTAAAATAAGTCAATCCCTTCTTTTAAAAACATTCTCTGCTTCTGAAGTGCAGATCCAGACCCTTCCTTTGCTCAGAAAGAGCAATAAGGCAGTAAACTCTTGGCTTGCAATGCATAGAGCAGGATATTGACCACGCTGAGAAAACAGAACTCCCTGAGATACACACACACACACACACAAGTCCTGATGAGATCACACCAGCTAAACCCAGCTCTCTTCCTAGTGGTCAAGGAGATGAGATCATCCAGGAAAGACAGCACAACCCTGAACTCATACACTGCACATCCACCTCGAGCCCTTCAGCTCCTCAACCTCGTGTTCACTTCAAGAAAAGCAACAAGGAAAGTTCTGCTCTGATATAGAGATCTCAGGGATGAGAGAGATTTTAGAGGAAGTACTATGTGATCTCATTCTTCCTTTGTGGGGAGAAAAAACCCAGAGACACACATCTCTTCTCTGTAATCAAGACTTTTTAAATGTCACACTCCATAGTCTATGGCATAACTATTTCATTCTTTAGAACTCTTGAATGAAGACCAGATAACCCAAATGATCTGTTCCTGTGTTTTATGGGCTGTTGTGTTAATCCTTAACAGAAACCAGGTTATCATTTAAAAACAAAGATTGGCATGTGTTGTGTTGACAAATGACATTGTTGCTATATTTTACTTCAGAAGGATAATCCTTTAACAGCAGAAGACTGGAATTTGTGAGCCTCTAAACATACCTGTTTTGAGAGTTCTTCCTAAAATGTTCTCCTGCATTATCTCCTGGTTTTAGAGACTCTAGCTTGCTTCCCATCCCTGATGTGCTGGGAATGAAAAATATTCCTTTAAAATTGCAGACCTTTAGGCAGATGTCCCTCAACTCATTTTGGTTAACTTTACTGGTTTTTTTTAAGCTTAAAAGTTTGTTTTTTCAATTTTTCTCATTGAATACAATTTAAACTTTTGAGATGTGTACTCCTATTACCTCTCATCTCTGTGTCTGATTTTGTCAACTGTCTGGTCCTCCAATAAAATGCCTTCTTAAACAGTCTCTGTACCATCTCAAAGTATTTACTCTTCTGATTTTTTTTAGCTATTCCTAAACAAGCTTCTTCAATTTATAAGGTTTGTTTTCTGGCTTTTTTTGTTGTTGGGTGGTGGGGTTTTTGGATGAACACTGAAGTGGCAGAGTCTGGGGACCTTTAATAGCACTTCTCAAAGAATACCAAACATGAGTGATTACGGGCAGTGCTGCAGAGCAACTTCTAAACACACCTCTGCTGTAAATATTTTCTGCACTGCTCAGAGCACAAGTCTGAAGTTACATCTTCATGAGCCCCCTGACTCACAAAAGCCTCTCCAAAGCAGGCATTTATGGCATCTAAAAATTCAGCCTCACAGTGTCATCTGACATACATGCATCTGTAATAAACTGAATTTGGGGATATTTTTACAGCCTTCCAGGCACAGTATGGAAGATTTTCCCCTGTATCTTCAGGGAGTACTCCAGCTCTTCCCTGACACTTTCTTAGTGCACTGGCAGATAAGAGAGTTCTTGTTCAATTTCTGTATTTCTACTGAATCTGGAGTCTTCTGCTGCTACAGAGATTTCCTTACTACATGGTGGGCTTTGCCATGTGGTTTTTTTCCAACTAGATGTGCAAGCAGGCAGGATCCCAGTGCACAGTTACAACTGCACTCAGCCCTACGAGAGCAGTGACAAGTGCCACCTCTGCCAACTGTTCAAGCCTGAGGGGAGCTGTGAATCAAAGCACCCAATTGCCTCAACTCAATGTAAAAGCACCATCTAAGCCTGAAGCAATAACACCAGAGAGCTCATCCTGACATTGGCAGACCTGAAACATTTAGCAAAGTCCTGACCAGGAGCAGACCATTCTGCTTCTCCTGCCCCCACCAACTTCACCAGGTCACATCATCCAGACCTCCTGAATTTGTTGGCTGTGACAAATTTTGTTCAAAGAGCAGGATGTGCCTCTTGGCATAGGGAATGTTCCTTATGTCCTGATCTGTTTGGCTCAGCTGAAGGTAAAACACTGTAGAATTGTGGCCACTTTGTCATGTGGTGGTGTCAGATTCCTTCCTTTCAGTATCACCCAGCACAACTCTGCTGGCACAGGGCCACGAGCCAACTCCATCCCTCCTTATTGCCTGAGGGTGCTTGTCTGCTCCTCTGCCTCTACATCTGCTGCTGTTGACATGAACAGACCTAGAACTGAACAGACAGGACACCTCTGCACACAGCCTTGGCACAGCTTCACTGCAATCCCAGCTGCAGCACTTCCATGGGTGCCCTTTGTCCCCATCCCTTGCTGGGTCTCTGCACTGTATTGCACCATAAGGGTGGCAACACCAAGGAAAACATTGAAAATTAGAGGAAATAACCTAATTGTCAAACTCAGATAAAATAGGTCATCACCCACTCTGGTTTATCCTGCTTAACTTCATTATTTTCTATGCAGATTCATCCCCCCTCTTTTGTGTACAGCAGCAAATCTGATACACATAACCAAAGACAAAACTTATACAATAATATCTTTCCATTTCCAGAAAACATATCTTTAAATTGAGACTGGAAGCTTATATTTTTATAAAAAGCAAGCACTACAACTCCACAAGTTCTAAATTTAAGATTACACTTTAATCTAGATACACAACACATGGAAATATGTTGCTAAAAAAAGGGAACATGACCACAAACCTTCCTGGTTCACAGTTTTTTGCTCTTCAACTTCTGCTCCCATTTAAAGCTCAAGACAAACTTTAAAAATAAGACCATAATGGCTGTAGAACTCTAGATAGAATTTGGAGACAACCTAAAATAAAAACAGATTCCCTCACCATGCTGATTTTCAACTCCACGGCCCAATTTATATCCAGAACTTCAAATTGTCACAGACTTGACTGCTGAGTTTTGTTTCAGAAAGTGCTACTTTGCTTTTCCCATCTATAATCAATTTATGTACCAGAAGTAATGGATGAAATGAGCGTTAAGATCAATAAAGCCACAGAGAAAAAAACAACTCTATTATCTTGAAAATTGGGAGGAAAAAAAATTAATCTTCAACTCCACCACCCCCAAAAGCACCAGATGCTTTCTGAACTTCTTGGTGCAGAAAAGCTTCTCACTTCCTTGATTCCAGATCAGTTTTGTGTATGCAACAAATGCAATACTAGTTAAACAGTATTTGTGGGCATCATCAAGAGAAAACTACTGCCTTTTTTTTTTTTTTTAATAAAGAATCAATTATGATATTCAATATCATTCAACATAAATCTCCATGGCCTGCCTGCATCACCCCTGGTTTTGGACCATAATGGTGTGGACAGACTCCCTGTGGGGTACCCCTTAACTGGAGATCCTTTTTGAAAGATTCAAAGAGACTCTAAAAAAAAGGATGCACACAAATGTCAGCACCCAGTCTCAAACTGAGAAAAACATAATTTTGGGAGCAATAATGCATTTATATCCATTATCCATTATAGGTAAGATGCAAAGCTAAGCAACAATGACCTCCTAAAACCATCTTCTCATCAGTGAACACCTAATCTGAAGTTTCAAAAATGCTGCATCAGTAGACCAATTCCAAATAGAGCAGACTGACAAAAATAAACGCAGACACATGCTGGTGATTCAAGTCAGAACAGTCTTGTTTCCACTCACCAGCAGCCTTGGCAGTTACCATAGCACCAAATTTTTCCAGACTCCTACTTCACCTCATTCCTGCCCAGCACTGGATGCTTCAGAAAATGTGACTGAATCAGCCACAACATCAACTCTGCCTGTTTTATCCATGCCCTGGCTCCCTTGGCCTCAGCACAAGAATGAAGGACCTTGGTTAAAAGCTAAAAAGCTCTCATGTCAAAAGATGCTGGCTCCACACACAACCAGCAATATTCCCAGGATTTTTTCCTCTAGGTCTTACAGCACCATGACTAAGATTAAGCTCAAAGTCACAAAGCTTTTTGGGTCCATTCCCAGTTCCCAAGTACTTCAGCAGTAAACACCAACATGTAGCTGCTCCAGCACAGTGACATCCAAACAGGACAGCATTCACTTCTGCCTCCTAAGACAACTTGGGTGGTGGACTCTGCAGTGCAGATGTTTTTAAAGCTGCATTTTAAATATGTATGTTTTAAAAATACATGGGTTTTTTTTGGTTTATGTCAATAAAAGACTTTCTCTTGGAAAATATATGGAAAACCAAAATGATGACTACACTTCTGAATTAAAATTTAACTCTTAAAGACAGAAAAGATCTCAAATGCACTCAGGAAGAATTGTCACTGTGCAGAAATTATCTGAAAAACAATGAGAAAAGTTATTTCACAGGAGTGACAACATTTGACTGACCTAAACTGAAACAAAGAGATCTCTTAATGAGGCTGCTCTAAGCATTACAGAGTCACAGAAGTAGAGGAGAGACACTGATGGCTGTGTTTAGTTTGTCCCAGAAGGGGAATCCACCCATATGAGAAGCAATTCTTTGAGTCAAAAGATGTTTCTCCAGAACAAACATGATACCCAGAGAACCTGCCAAAAAGTCAACGTAAGAGAAGTTTTTTGTGTACTCTAAAGCTACTTTGTATGAGCAAACCCACAAAAATCCTTGTGAACCCAGCAGAAAAACCTCAGAACAGACCTGCCCTTTGACAGCAAGGGGCCAATGCTGAAATTCCAGGATTTGCATCTATTTGGCTTTTCCAGTGGAGAACTGAAGAACTCATTGAGTAGAACAGAGGAGAACAAGCAACAGAACTCATGTAGACCTGTACTACATTCTTCAAGAATCCCAGTTTCAAGAATCCCAGGAGCAGAGAACATCTCCACAGAAAGCACCCAGCACCTGGGTAGCACTGCTATGTGCAAAATAAAGGCAGGACAGAAGGGAAAAAGTAATTAGCCCATGGTCCTCATTGGACAAGCAGTATACTTTAAACAAAAGGAGGTATTTCTTCACCCAAAATGCTGCAAGACTTTCTCCAATAAACTTGGACTGAGTACTCATCTCTAACACTAGATGACAATTAGCAAAGCAGATTTATTAAGGCTCTGCCAGGAGAAGAGTATAAATAATAAATACAGGTTTCCCCTGTATTTATTGTTTAACCTGTTGAAAGGTACCAAGTCAGGATGGTGAAACAATCCCTGCCACTCTTCTTTCAAGTGGCTGTGAGGTTCACCCAAATGGCAGACAAAATTCAACCCATCTGAAAGCTGGGGAAACAAAAGGGAAAAAAATATATTGGTTTAGCATTGGCTGGGTAATGGCCATGAACCCAAACTCTTCTTTCCTGAGCCAGTCCCACCCCGGCACAGTACAGGAGGCTGAAACAAGACTGCCAGGGATGCCAATATGAAAGAGTTAAGACCAGAGAGGTTGTAAAAATTGGTTTTTAGGCAATGACTTCCAGTAAAGCATTCGTTCCCTGCTCAGTTGTGTACCAACATTAACACGACACGTGGTAGAAATTCCTGGGATTGGCATTTTATGGCTCAGCCAAAGCCAAGCAATCCCACTGAGCCACCAGTTAAACAAGGGATGTTCCATTCTTCCAGAGGTTTGTGATTCAAAGGCTTCCTGTATCCTGCAGTCTTTTCTAATAACCACACCTATGTGGTAGGAATCCTGTCCTCCCAGCTATCGTGCACCCCACTCTTTCAACATGCATAGTTAAATCTAAAATAAACAAACTAAATTATTAAGTTAGAGGTGAATAATACACCACATTGGTGGCATTTCAGAGACTTTCACAGTCTCTTGTGCAAAGCTCTGAACTATCATTCTTGTCTGAGGTGGGTCCTGACTTCATGCCAGGTTTAAAGAGTGGTTAGAAATGATAACCCTTATCAACTCACCACTTGAAACCACATTGTCGCAGTTCTGGTGGGGGAAGGGGAACATTGTTTTAAGGCAGTGAAAAAACAAGTTACATCTGTTTAAAAAAATTACCTATGGCATGTAAAATACTGGATTCCAACAGTCTCCAATTCCTCAGTTTAACAACAAATATTTTGGAACTACTTCATAATGGAATATAATCTCTGGAGTGGAAGTGGTTCTGGTTTTATTTGTGCATATTGTGCTGTTCTGTGATGGTGCTTCAGAAATAGCATTGATGGGCTCAGGAAGAATCCTAATTCCCCAAGAAGAGGTCAGTAAAGACAAATAATGAAAGGCTGAAAAGAAAGGGATAAAGGGAAGAAAATAAAGTTTTTAAGAGCTCATTAAAAACAACTGCAAGTATCCTGAGGCAAGGAGGAGTCCACTGTAAATCAGCCCCTAAAAAGGCAGAGAATCCTTAAAAGCTGAAGACTGTGGAAGGGAAGGTGAGTGAGCAGGACAAAACTGTGAGGCAGCAATCCAGTAACATAACACATCATCTCAGGGTGGCTATGAGTAATTAGTGACAAAATGACAGAGGAAGAATGAAAAGCTATTTTTGACAGACCAAGGTATCCTATTCCCAGCTCCCTTTCAGCTTTCGGATCACGTTCAACTGGTACCTGCCAGCTCTAAGAAGGGCCAAACCCATCTCTTGTCAATGCTACCTTCAGGAAAGGAAGACTGATGATGCAGATTAACAATATTTGTAGGAACACTGAAAGATGGAAAATACAGAGATGAAGATTTGACCTGAGCACCATTTGAGAAAGAAAGGCACAATACAAGCACCACCAGAGTAAAATCACCACTAAAATCTGTCAAGAATAATCAGCTTCTCCATCTGCTACCCCACATCCAACAGAATCCCAAACCCTGTGGTCAAATGCAAATGTAGCTGAAGCAAAGGTGTCCCATCAATTTATTATTTTTTCACTCTTGGCAGCTGACTCATTCTCCAAGTCAGCTGATATCCAACAAAGTTCACACACAAACCATCTCAGTGGCAAATGGTGCCTAAAGTCTGGGAACAGCACAAAGCATTACTGATACTCATTCTCTGATTATTTATTCTGGTTACACCCAAGTGAATAAGTAGGATTTTTGTTCAGGTTGTCCTGCTGATTAACAAACCTCACTTCTAAATGCACTGCTCATAGTCACTGAAAATCTATTAGGGAAGTTAAACAGGTTTCCATGACTGAGTGGAATTAAGATTGTTTGATTGCCAGTCTAAATAACAGAACATTTCTTCTGCCATGAACAAAGCCTAGAAAATAGTAAAAAAAGATGTTAAGAGCTACCACAAATGTCTAATAGAAAGGCATCCAAAAGAGGTCAAGTAATTTAAAGACTGTTTCATTCTGGTGACTAATCTTCCATTTCAGTCCATCACAACAGACAGATTCAAAATGCACCTTGAGCCCCTGGTTTTTCCTTCTGAAAAACAGGGGGAACAATATAAATGCAATACAATATCAGAAGAAAACACTTCATCACCAGCTAGCTGTCTCTTAAGGGGTATTCTCACATCCTTACAGGCTAATTTCCTCTGCTTCAGGCCTGGATGGTAACAATTCTTATGAAAGGAAGATTTACCTGCTAATAATTAATGAAATTACAGAAAGAAGGAGCTGCAATATTTACATAAGATCTGGAGGGGGGAATTAATTATGAGGAAAATACCTCAGAGAAAAAGTAACACCTGAAGTTTTGAGAGATGTACTGGTGAAATGAGAACACTTTCTCTTTAAACAGCAGCAGAGTCAGAGCTGGGAAAGCACCACACACTGAACTCACAGATCTTTACACATTGACATCTCCACAACAAGGGACAAAGGCTTCATGTGGACCAGAGCACCAGTACAAAGAACTTGTAAACAAGCAGGCAGATTGTAATGTGGAAACAGAGATCCAGTCTTATATCACAGGTACAATGTGAATCTCATTGCTAGAAAAGTAATTTAAAAAATGAATCTGGCCACAGAGTTGATATAACACAATTAAGACAATTCAGCTTCAGTGGAGAGCTGAAGAAAAAGAGTCAGAGCTTCCCACTGGATGATAAATTCTTCAGCAGTTCACCATTTCAAGGTTTCTCAAGCGAAAGATAAAGGTTTTCCCTATATAAAAGTTATCCAGCTTACAAAATTTAATTAATAAACAGAATTCCTTAGATCTGCAAGCTTAGAATATGTAAATAATTTGTTCCCATTATTCTGTGATTTAACTGCAAACATATTCTGAAGAACTGAGCATAGTAATGTTTTACACGTATTCTAAACATGTTGATTTTGCTAGAGTTCGCTTTTGTCACATTCTTACCTTTTCTATAACAGATATTCAGAAAGAGGAGGGAGGACGAAAAAATAACCAAACAAAAATAACCCCTTCCTGAAATTTTTCTTCTTTACTGTGCAAAATTTCATAAGAAGCGGAACAAAAAACCCCAACAACAACAAAAATAATTATCACAGTCTGAAATCTAGGAAATCTCAGACATACCTAATTCCACACATCACAAGTGGAAGTCACATATCATCATCACTGCTTCCATTTCATTACCTTATTTCACAAATTATTTTAATGATAAATTGATACTCAACTATTACAATGGATGGCCCATGATACCGCTATAAAACACTCAGTTTAAATTTCCACTTCATTGATTAAAAAAGAAAGGAATTAAAAAAGCTGTCAACTGCAAATCAGATATTCCAACCTCATGACTCCTTCACACTGAAAATTACACTGCTCTCAGTATTACTCCCTTTTGGAAGAGTGTAGCAGAACAATGACAAAGAAATAACAATTTGTGTGAGGTGTCATCAATTGACATGAAACCTCTGCAGAAAATGAGTCTCTACATCTGAGAGCACCAAGGCACAGTTGGTAGCTCAGCAAGCAGGACTTGCTTGGGCAATCTGCAAATAGGAACAAGACAGGAACTGTTTATGGAATCTACTTGGAGACTTTATTTATGTGTTGGGTCATTTAAATGAAAGTCTGCAGAACAGCATAAATTCAGACAAGCAGACCTACCTGCAATCAGAACAACCCCCTCTCTGTGCTGGTTTTGGATTCTTGGAAACCAGGATGGAAAAAAATAAGGGGGGAGGAAGTCAATTATTTACAGGCTTACCAGTGACAAATCAGGGATAACACAAGAAATCCTCAGTTCCTGTAGAATATCCCTTACCCTTCCCTACAGCCACATCCAGACAGGCAGGGCACTCCGAGGTGTCTGAGCATAAGCAGCCCGTGCTGTCAGAGCTCTCCATGGACAGGCCTGTGTCAGCATCTGGAACCCATTAGAGAACACGAGCAAAACGCTTTTCACAGAGCCATCACACTCACCATATGCTGAGGAGAAATGGAAAGTTGGCAGGGAGAAATATAAGCAAGGAAAAGGGGCAGATGATTTGTTACTAATGTACAGACTGCAACCAACCAACACATCTGACCTTTATTTTTCTTTTTCAGTCAGAGAGAAACTAAGCTATTTTTAAGTCAGGCTTATGGTGCACTTGTGTATGAAAGCTAAAGGAAGATTTTAAATAAACTATGGTATGGACTGAGCTCGATTAGCTCTTCAGCCACTCTCCTCAGAGAACTCTTTTCTCCCTCTCCCAGAAAACTGTCCTCAACCTAAGCTAGTGCTGACCAACATCTCTGGACAACAGGCTGCACAGCTCAAAGCACTGTGGAATGGTGCTGGAAGAAGGATACCAGCATTCCCTTTGGCTTCTGCCTTTCCAGCTTACTCTTCTGCCTTTCTGGGTCTCCACCTGACATAGAAATCCCTGAGTACTGGTTCCAGCAAAAAGACTCTTGAGTACAATCGAGCTCACGACACAGTCACTAGTGCTGGCACACAAAAACACAACATGGCAAAAAGAAAAGCCATACTGAGATGCTTCCTGGTATACCTCAAAGTCTCATGAAACCACTGGGCTGCCCTGGTATAGAGGGCTGGGCCCCTTGGCACCTCCTCTGCCCACAGAGCACACTTTGCACAAAGTCACTATGGGCAGGCAGTGGCTCCGTCCCCACAGAGAGGTCAGGATGCCAGCACACCAAAGTATGAGTAAGTAGCTGTCCAAGACCAAACCATCCCCAGAAGACAGCAAAGGCAATCCACAGGCTGCTGGGCTGTCTGTTCCAAAAGCAGCTCAGAAATGGAGAGGAGATGGCAGAACAGGTGACTTTTACCAGGATTCAGAAGCCATGCATCATCAGGCTGTCCTCTGGAATGTCCTCTCCAGTCACACTCCATCACAATCCAGCACGTGGCTGGAGGAGGTAAAACCAGTCAAGAAACCAACTGGTAGTCAGGAACACACACTGTCACCTTGCCCCAGCATAAAGAGGACAGCAAGGATGACTTGTCCTTCTGAGTCACAACAGCCTCTAAGTTGTGGGTTGGCTGCCCTTCCCTGATGAGTCTCTCCCTGTTCCTGTTTACCAAGCAGAGATCATCTAGTGGGGAAACAGAGGCTGTGAGATGTGCTGACAAATCACCACCAAACAGAACCACGTATTGAAGGGACAGAGGACAAGAGTTCAGTGCTTCAAATACAGCTAAGGTTGAACTGTTACAAACAGCACGGGGATAAAAGCCTGAGTTATTTGTGGCAGCTCAGGAACAGAGGAGTCACAGGCATTTCTGCCAATCTGCTCATCTGAGGAATGCTGGAAGCAAGCCATCCACAGATTTACAGAGAGGTTTGGACAGGAAGGGACCTTGGGACATTCTTTCTTCATCCTTCTGCCCAAAGCATAACTCTGAAACTTCTATCAGTCAGCAGACTGAAGGATCGCCCAGGCAAATTTGATGAGGGAGATGCCAATGCCTCTTCAGGCATCCTGTTAGCATGCACAACCATCTTCACAAAGGAAAATTCTTTCTTATGTCCAGCTGGCATTTCCCTTGCCACAACTTGTGACCCACTGCCTCTTGTCCTTTTGTTCCAGTTGACAACACTCAGGAGACAAGCACACAATGGCTCAGGAATTAACCACCAGCAAATCTTAAAACAAAACTGTTCAACATACTTTGAATGGAACTGAGGGTTGCTGCTCCCAGCTCAGGGTCATGCCTTTATTGACCAGCCTTCAATTAATAAAGGAAAACCTGAAAAGCAGTCCTCAATTAAAAAAAAAAAAAGAAAAAAAAAGAAAAAAGAACAATTTCTGACAGTGATGTCAATAGATGAAATCATCATCCATTATTTTCTGGCCAGCTTTTCTTTCACTAGTTATTTCCTTGAACCAGCATACCATAGGATATGGTAGCAGTCTGTCTGCATGAGGGCAGGAAACATACAGCAAATGCAAGGCAGAATCCCACAGCCCTGAAGTGTATCATCCCAAAGTGCTGCGGAACCACTCCCTGTGTGCTCAGCACAGACAAGGAGGTGACAAGAGGGCTGGGACTAGAGACTGCAAACTGAGTTCTCTCTCAGAGGATAAGAACCTCAGAGATCTCTCCCTTCAAGAATTAGCAACAGATCAACCAACAGACAGATCTGATTTGTTCCACGTTATCTAGAAACTTGTCAAGACAATTTTTCAATAGTATCCTGGCAGCCTCCCCTCTCCCAGAAAAAAACCTAAACAAAACCGCACAAAAAACAAACACGACCTCTTATCAATTAAGACTAAATCCACCAGGATAAAAAATAGCCACCATTCAACTAAAAGTAAGTTTGAATCATGCTTGTCCCTCTCAAAGGACTGTGGTTTTATCTCACGAGCAGTGGAAGATACAAAGCTAAGAAAAGCTGATCAATCTTAAAAGTTTCTTAGATACACCAAATGGACTTTTTGGATGTTGTACTTGCTTTGAAATATCCACCAGTAAATGATTTTACCAATGCTGAGACAGAAAAGTCCAATAATGGCAAAGGCAGAGTTTTCATAAATCATTTTGTTTGCTTCTTTAACAAAAGCACCCTTCTGAGGCAGGTGCATGAAGGCACAGGGGAGACAAGGCAGTCCAAAAGAGGACATTTTTCTACCAGCCGTGGCAGGGCAAAGCAACTTGTGTCTGTGCTGCTGCAGTCCCTCCCTCCCTCCTCCCATGCTGGCTCTGGGGTGAGCACAGGAGTTCTCAGCCTGGAAAACAGGGGGAGGCAAGGATGTGTGTTTTGAATGCTAGGATATGATGTGGTGGGAGAAAACAGGAGAGAACCAGAGCATAGTGGTTTTAAATCCCCTTAGTCAAATGAAAAACAGGGGAGAAGTTAAAAAGGTGGTCCTGACACCTGAGTCATCTCCATAGCTCAGGTTTCTCTCCCACGGTGACATCATCAATCCAAAATGGCACTGCCTGATGCCAATTCAAGCCTCTTATCAGAGCATGTCACACACAAGCAACGTCCCTTGGCAGGCTGAAAAAAGGCATTGTCTGAGCTTTGGGATTCTTACTTCCCCATTAAGAGCCACTGGGAGCTTCTATCCCATTTCTTATCTGAAACCTTAGATTCTGTTGTTTATTAACAAGTGTCAGTATCTAACCAGAGTGCAGAGCCCTCAACTAATAATGCTGAGCACAGAAAGACAACAGCTTTGAGCATAATCAGACTCATTGACACTTCCTGAAATTCACTTCACCAAAGCCTTTCTTGAGTAAGTCTTGTTTTGAAACCAAATCACTCACATTTTAAACCTAAATGTGAAATGCCATCACAAACTCCAGAAAGAGATACACAGGGAATAAATTCACATCCTTACCTCACTACCTCCTGTACAATTTAAATAACCAGCTCTAGGGCAGAGGCTGAAAGACCCATTCTGAAAACGAGCTCAGAAGGATTCCTCTTCCTCTCCTCTTGCTAAAGGGCTTCCAGTGTTCTTTCTAGGGACAGGCCACTTACACTGCTTGAAAACTTCATTCCCTCAATCCTTTCTTTAGATGTCTGGACCTTTAATCCTTTAAACTGAAGTCACTATGATGGAATAAACACTGGGGAGCCTCCTCAGAAGAGGTCTCTGCCACAGTTCACTGGTGCAACACACTGAGCCTCCAGCAAGAACAATTCAAACTATTAAAGGTGAGATACACAAAAGCACCTTCTCAAATGACAGCCAGGCAGCAGCTACAGTGGAAATTCACAACCACAAATCCCCAGCACCACCCTATGTGAGATAAAAGTTGGATCTGTCTCTACCAGCAAAAGAAAAACAAGGCACAGGAATGGCTAAGACATCAGAGAGGCTCTCAAAGCCTCACCACTGCCCTGTCCTCAGATCAGAGCTATCAGCAGCTCCTGTTCAGGTTGTTGTGTTTACACACGTGGTTCTGTCTCTTTGGAATTATTCCTGGAAAGTCACTGTAATTACAGAATACAATAAAAACAATAGATCATTAATACAGAAAAATCTGATCTTGGAAAACAAGCAGAAAATTCCGTTATCTCCCTTTAAGATTGATCTAGACTGCAGTAAGGATTAAGTGCTGTTCAGTGACCTTTTGTAATGTGATTTCTTTGGAAAACTGTCTTGAAGCTCACTGCAAATTATTTCAGTTTTAGCAGTTACATAAACTAATCAAGGGCAGTGTTTCAAAACAGACAAGCAGTTAATAGCCAGGTCAGTGAAATGAAGGAATAAGAATGATCTTTTCCCTGCATTTATATGGAATTCAGCTCAGCATCCACCTTTGCAGATAACCTAGTAATTATCAAGGGCCTAAATGCAGCACAACCCAAGATCCTTCACAAGTCCCTTTACAAGTAGGCCACTTCTCAGTTCAACAATGACAGCAAAAAAATTCAACTGTAACAAGTTATCACTTTCATTTGGATTTTAGTAGGAACATCTGCTGCCCTTCCCCACAACCCTTAAACTGGTCAGAGTTCAAATGTCATACTTGAAGGACTGGATTAATTAATTACACCAAATCCCTCCTCCTGTGTGGCTTTCCCTTCCAGATTATATTCCTGCCATATTCATCCTTTAATAGTGAACAATGCCAGGGCCATCGACACAGAGCAGACTGACACCTTCATAATGAGTAAAAATTAAATCTATGTTAACAAGAGAACACCAGACCTTGCCAGCAAGAAGGAAACCTATTTTAATTCATATTGCACTACAGACCTACAGTTTACTGAATTCTTTACAAGTGCCCATCTCCAAGAGCTCAGGACACAGCTGTGCCAGTGCCTCTGCTTCCAGGGCATTCCACCTTATTTACATCCATTCATGAGGAGGACAAAAACCTGCCCATGCTGTGCCTGCTTGCTGCACCCAGCAGCCATGGGACCTCACACCCTTCCGGAAAGGAGGCCAGAGTCCAGCAGAGCTGCCAGACACACATCCCCAGCCACTGAGCTGCAATGAGGCACTTACCCATCTCTACCTTTACTGACGATCTTCACTTCAAAGTAATAAATGCCACAGGCTGCAGGGATGGGGTGAGTGGCCCTGACCGAGGCAGCATCTTTGTGATTTTTACCGTGACCTAAGAAAGAACAGAAATATAAGTACTGAGGGGCTCTGGCCTCTCACACATCCTGATCTAAAACCTCACTATATGAAGCCAGCAGGGATCTGTTTCTACACTGAACCAGCCATTTAAAGCACGCTTTCCAGAGAACCAGCATATACAACCCTGCACTGCCACCAAGAACAATTCCTACAGCACAAGCATTTCAGTTTTCCCTTTGTTTTCACTACGAAGTTTTTAAGACTCTCAGTACCACCTCTCCCCCTCCCCACAGACATAATCTGAAGACCAATGTACACAGTCAGAAGACAAAAATGATTACACAAGAGGGGAATGACATCAGTGTTTACTAGCCGGGCAGGAAAAGGAATAATCAGCTCTGCGCTGGGTGGGTAGGGAGAACAGCTCCAATAGCGAGCAAGGAAAACATCGCACTACAAGTCTTTGAGCAGCTATTTGGTGTAAACCCGAGGAGCCAAAGCCCCAGTTACGCAGCGTGTCGGGGCCATCCGAGCCCTCAGCCGGGTTTTAAGCAGGATGACAGAGTAAACAGACAGTCTGGCTGCACCGGGCCCCGGCGAGCGACACTGCACAGCGTTATATAAGGCCACAATTCCGCCGGGGAGAGCCCCCGGCTCCCCAGCGCCTCCGCTCCCGAACCCAGGCAGCCCGGCCCGAGCAGCCCAGCCGGGGCCCCGGGCCAAGCAGGCGCCCCGCGCCCGGAGCTCGGCGCCGCCCGGCCCCGCGTAGGCCGAGGCCGTCCTGCTCCGGGCCAAGGCCGAACCCGGCGCCGCCGCCCCAGCCCGGCACCTTTGTAGTGGACGCGCAGGTTGCCCTGCGAGAGGCCGATGTAGTTGTACTTGTCCTTGGGGCTCCAGGAGCGCGGCAGCGGCGTCTCGTCCTGGTTGACGGCGGGGGAGAGGCGGCGG
>VXBI01014347.1:39777-54941 GCA_013397375.1 Toxostoma redivivum
CTCCTCGGGCGGTCCCGGCGGCGCCGAGTCCCCGCCGTGCGGGCTCCCCGCGCCCGCCTCCGCCATCTTGGACCCGCTTTGTGTCAGCGGGAGGGGAGCGAGGCCCAGCCGCAGTCGGCAGCCAATGGGCTGCGAGCGTGCCCACAATGGGGCCGCACCGCCCGACGGGAAGCGCAGTTCCCGTCACACCCACCCCCTCGTCCCTGACTTTCGCCGAGACTACAACTCCCGAGAGGCGGAGTATGCAAAGCCCCGTCCCCCCTTTCGACGCGCTGCACGCTGGGAATCGTGTCCCCGTTCCGCTCTACTCCCATCAGTGCTCTAGGGTGCGAGACTCCTATTCCCAGCGTGCTCCGCGACAGCGCGGAACCCAAGGGCCGCCCAGAGCTTGCAGGCGCCCGCCGGCCGCCTCCGCTCACGGGCCGGTTTCGGCCACCGCGCGGCGCCCGCGCGTCAGGCGCTGCGTGGGCAGCTATTGGCGGCGCGCAAGGGGGTCCTGCGGGCGTGGTCGTTGCCGTGGCGACGGGTAAACGGAGCGCGCGCGCCATGGCGGGCCCGCGGCCGAGGAACGAACCGAGCGCGGCCGCGGGGCTCCGGCAAACTCCAGCAATGGGAGCACCGGCGGCTCTGGGCTGCGAGGGCACCGGGGATGAGGGTCCCCGGCTGACCCGCTGCTGCTCGCAAAGGCTCCTTTGGTTCTCAGCTGGATCCATATGGCTATACAGTCTTTGTATGTATATGTATGTATGAACACAATTATGTCTTGAGAATACTTAACTCCTGCTGTGAAGCCACAGCCAGCAGGAAGAAAAACAAGATCCTTGAGCAGACTTATAGTCTGAGTTTATTCATCTGTGTATTACACACATAATTCCATGTTTCCACTCTTTTTCCATGTCTCCATAGCAATAAACAGGCCCTTGTCATCATTCCAAAGCCATGACTGTCGGAACAACTGGAGACCTACTTAAGGCAAGAGCTGCCTTCTCTTGATCTGCAACTGAAGTTACAGGTCTGACACATGGTCCTCTTGACAGAATGATCCTCCCTTCCTTGAGATAATTTATATAGTTATATATTTAGACTTGATATATTTAGACTATATATACAGTTATAATACATATATATTTAGACATCCGTACAAGCTAGTTTGATACAAAAAGTTACAACTTCTGACACTCCAGACTGCCAAGCAGTTATCAACTGTTTGAGAAACACCCAGTCTAAGGAAAAGGCTCACGTGAGTTGAAGAATTCCTGTGGAACATCCAAACCCAATGTCAGCCCAATAGTGTGACAAGCAGCAGGTGCAAAGCAATGTCTTCTTCCATTCCTCCCCTTGGGAAGCTGCACCTTCTCGTGAAAGTGAACTCTGACACACACTGGAGAAGGGAATCCCATCCATGCAGGACGTGCACAGTGCTCCCAGCAGAGCTCCTCAAAGGACGCCCTTCTTTCCAACACCTCAGCTGCAGTGTATCAGCAAAAAATGCTCTTGGTTGTATTAATGGAATTACGTTAAAAAAAAAAATCCTTGAAACACGCCTGCCCTTTGGATTGGCATTGCCTGAAGAGATTTTAACTCTATTGGCCATTGTGTTCTTTAGTGTTGTGCAAAACCTGTTTAACTTTCAGTTCCTGCTGTTAAGAGCTGGGTTGGAGTTCCAGGAGTACCTACAAATTGTACCATTTGGCTGTTGTTTGAGGAAGATATACTGCACACACAGCATAACCCAGAGAGGAGGATCCATACTTGCAGCAGGATTTAGGACAGCCTCAGGATGGAGAGAAACAACTTATGTCACAATGACTCCCCAGGAGGACATTGAAGAGAATATTCAGTATCAATACCAATTTCCCAGCTTCTGAACTGTTCTATTAAGTCACACTCCTTGGCACCTTTTGCTGTGTCAGATCTCATTCCTAGTGTGGTTTAGGCTCCCTGGGAGCAGTACAATTATACACAAAAGTTTAGCTTTGTTTCCCTGTGTAAGGAGCACAGCATAGACCAGCTCCTCCATGCAGCAACTGCCTGTACAGGAACACCAGTGGAAAATAAAGGGGCACCATGGCTCCCACTGGGAGCAGAGCCACAGAAACCACACAGGTGTGTCAAACACAGACACCTGGTTGGCATGAAAAGCACCAACACAGCTAAATGCCTGCTAAGAACATTTGAAAACCATAATGCAGGAGACTCTCAGCACACTAGCATCACACAAAATACACATAACATTTTATTTATCAGATCTGTACAAGTATTCAAAGGTAACATATACAAATATGGATAGTCAAATGACTTGTAACAAAGGCTAGTAAGACCCAGCAGGGTGGTCTGGTGGCCACAGCACAACCTGCCTCCAATCAGGGGAACATCCAGCAGTCCTTGCCTTACCGGTTATGTGTGGAAAAGCATCATCTGGAGCAGTGACATGGAACAATCCCCAGCCAGCTCCTGGGAGCAGGCCACCTTCCCACCCACAGGGGCCATCCCTGCACCTTCACTTCCTGGGGATCACTTTATTTCCACTCACTGCAATTGGAATCAGGAGCTTCCGGTACTCCAGAGGGAGGTAACGCTCTATCAGCACGTTCAGTGGCATCTTGTCTGTCACCAGCCCTTGCCTTTGTCCAAACAGAGAGCACAGAAGAAACAAGAGTTGTTAGTGAAATGTGTTTCCACTTGATATCAAAGTTTTCTTGCAGGGATGTTCTTGCATTTAAAAGGTGAAATGCTCTGAGACTGCTTGTGACAAACAGCTCCAGACTTGTGTTTGCAGGCAGCCTCTCAGCTCCTGTGCATGGTGCAATGCCAGGATTGCCCACACAGCAGAGCAGACAGACCCAGAGGGTTCCTGCAGAGCAGTTCCCCACAGAGCTTCTCACTGTTTATTGTGGGGATATACTCATCTATATTGATCAGGACCGAAGTAGAGAATCACTGCTTTTTAAATTCACAATCCACCTACCATGGGATAAATTCTACCCTTTGAAGACATGCACAGAATGATGTAACAGAGGAAAATAGCTCAGTACCAGATTTTTTTTACAGTCACAACTCAGAGGTGGTTGGCATTTGCCAACTGTGTAGGCCATGGAGTTTTCCTGTACACCACTTAGCTGACTGGCCTGAAAAAATCAGCATCTCCCAGTTTTGTAGAAAGAAAAAAAGTGCAACATTTATTCACACTTTCTGTGTGGAAGAAATAGAAATGCTGTTCTTATGCATGAGCCAGCAACAATTCCTGATCTCTTCATGAGGCAGTAAAAAGGCATAAAGATGTCTAGAACAAGGTGAAACAACAGGTACACAGAATTCTCAAACCAGGACAGCTAACCCATTGTGCCTCCTGGCCTGCTCATACCAACCTCAGCACCCACCTGTCAGGTGGGAAATTGATCCTCTGGATCAGGACAGCAACAGATTATTCTTTTTAAGCAGCAGCACCAGCTCACCTAAGAGGCCCATGCAAAGCCTTGGTGACACATGAAAAGTGTCATCAGCTGTTCCCTGTACTATCCCCCAGGTGACTTCAGCATCACATTTGAAACTCTTCCAGTGGAGATTAAAAACAACCCAGAGTAATGAATTTAAATGAAAACTGGTGGATTGCTTCAAGCCTCACCGAGTTTTTGAGAGGGCTTCCAAGCCAAGAATAAATCCCTTGTGTTTTGGTCACAGAACAAAGTAAATTCAAGCAGGAGATGTGGCAGCTGCAAGTGTCCAGAGGACAGAACACCAGTGTGGCAGCTCTAAGAACAGCTCTTGCAGGCTGCTGCCCAGGAATGTTGCTGTTAGGAGAGGCCAGCCCTGCCCTCCCAGGCTGGGGGATCCTTCTCCTGCTCTGGAGAGGAACTGTCAGTTTGGATCCTAAGTATCAGCTTGTGCAGCAGCAGGAAGAGGTGTATTTTCTTGGAAGAGCAAGTCACCAAAATAGACAGCAGGACATGAGAAAGTTGCAGTGTCAGTTGCAGATGATTTTAGCAAAGAGCTTACTTGAGGATGCAAACAGTGCAGCTCAGCTTCCCTCTTAGCATTTCTCTACCTTTTCTACACATTTCCCAGACATTAGTGCTTCACCCTTACACAAATCCCTCTCCTTTTGGTTCCTCCAAGGAGATGACTCTTTGCACTCATAACCCCTCACTACCTCCTCTTGCCTGTCCACCACCACTGAGTGGTACAACCCAAGTCCAGGGATGCCTCCTGGGACAGAAGTGGCCTCACACAGAATAAATACCAGATCCCACACGTACTATTCAAACACTGCAGGTGCACATTCTGGCAACAATCAGATGTTACTGGGCTATCAAAGCACCACCAAACACTACTGCAGGTTAGTAACAACGCTTCCATTACCTTCTCATGAGGACTTCCAGGTCAGCTGCCTCCACTGTCTTCCTCCCTGCATGGTGGGTGTAAGCTTCCAGATCATTGCTCAGCTGCTGGAAGTATCTCTCAGAGCTGAGGGAGGAAATCAAATCAGACTGTGGAGCATGTGAACACCAGCTACTCACCCACTTCTGCAGGGCAAGCTGCACTAGAGCTGCTCGTTGTGCAGGTCACAGCCTGCCAGGGAAAGCTGGGGGAGAAGAAACTCTCCAGCCCACGAACAAAGCTTGGCTTCTCAGCCCAGGTTCCCTGGAACTTCACTGCCAAGACAGCTGTGAAACAGCTGCACGTTAACCAGAACCCTTCCCAAACTTCCCACACATGCAGGAAAAGGGGTTGACACCAGTGACAGAGAAATCAACACTGAGGGTCAGATACTGGCTGCTGCAGTGACACTGTTTAAACAATACACAGATTTTACTCCTGAAGGTAACAAGGTCTAAGGATTCAAAAAGCTGAGAAACCTGGATTCCAATGGAACACTGCACACCCTCACTGTGCCCAGCACGATGACCATTGCACAGAGCCATCCCGCCCACGGAAATTGATAATGACAAGACTTTGACTGCTAAAATTTGTTGGGACAAAATGCAGATGTTCCTGCAAGGCTGCACTGATCAGATACCTACATGGCAGCTCAAAGCACTTTGCACATTTCTGCCCATTTTTATCAGGACTCCCAAGACTCTTTCCAACTGAATAGAGAGGGCTGTCAGCGTGTCAGCAGCACTCCCAACAGGTTTATTACTTCAGAAGAGAAAATAAAGAAAAAACCTCAACACTGAAAATAATGGAATGAACAGTTTGTTGCTACGTACCATTTTTCAACAATTTTGAATGCATCTCTGGTCACTGGCATTTTAGCAAAATGTCTGAATATCTCCTTTATCAAACTGCTTGGTATGTGAGGCTCACGTGGTTCCTTCCGGGTTGTTCCCAATCTCTTTGGAACTATCTTGGGCTGCAGCTGCAGGGGAGACCTTTGAGGGAAATTGAAAATTCACATGTTGAATGAACAAGGGAGAGGCAGAGAACACAAGGCTGAGTTCAGAGAAACCCTAAGCTGAACTGGAAGGGACAATAACTACCTTGAGCTCTTCATTCTTTCTCCCTTCCAATTCTTCAGAACCCTCAGGCCCAAACAGGGCAGTTTGCAAACAGTTCATGTGACATCATGGCCTTGAGAGAAGCAACCCAGGCTCAAGTTCCCTTGATTCCAGAGTGCTCATGTAGCACACTGCCAGCCACCTGGAGTTCTCTCCAATACATGACTGCAGTTTCCACAGCATCCCTGCAGTATTCCCTTTCCAGTGGAGCACAAAGTCTGAGGCACCACAGGTCACCTCTGCATCTGTGGACAGGGGAGGCTGCTCTGCAGGGAATCCTTCCATGCTATTAAGATGGAATGGGGGCTTTTTTTGTGGGTTGCAGGGTTCCCCCTCAAACAAGACTGTAAGTCCTAAAGGAAATTACAATTGTCTTCCGTTCTAAAATAGGAAAAATTGTAATATGGAAGAGTTAAATGAAATCCATGGATTCACTCAGTACATAACTGGAAAACAACAGAAAAAAACTGGAACATCAGGCTAACACATGCAAAACACCCCAGAGAGGGTGTGTGGATCACTTGACTCTCTCCATTCCATCCGTACATGGGCATGAGAATTTTGTCTTCTTGTTTATCGCTTTAAAGTCATGGGCAAGAAAATTCCTCCTGTTCCCCACTAGTGGTTCTGATGAAGCATACAGCTCCACCAAATTTCTAATCAAGAGGGTGTAAGTGTTAACTAATTTGGAGTAATGCAGAGGATAGGTTCACTTTCTGCCTCTAGGAAAGCTTCATTTTAGTCAGCACATGGCAACCGTACACAGCTTTAGGCTTCTTCAGTCAATACAAGTATGTCATTCCATGTGATCAGTGTCTTGCCATCCATAATTCTCCCTCTTCTGCAAGGGCCTCTGCATCCCATACTGGAATCTATGGCTCCAGAGTGGCTTAGCAATTGAAAAACTCCTAGGAAAAGTTTTGACCTTCAACACAAGAAAATATTACAAGAACGTTCTTTGGAAAGCCTTAAGGCATCAGACCTGCTCTGGAAGAGCACTGACATTCACTCAATTCCCTCTTTACTCAGCTGCTACAGCAGTGAAAGAACCAAAGACTTCAGCACTGCTCACTCCCTGAGGCAGCTGCCAGAGCAGCTGGCAAAGCTGGGCTCTGCTCTGCTCCCAGCCCCACTTCTGCCAGGCCACTGCTGGACATGGCTTAGGCTTACCTGGGAGCAGCAGGTTTTGCAACATGGGTTGACAGCAGGAGGTTGGAGGCTGGAGCTCGGACAAACGCAGGAGTCTTCATGGAAACCTCTGGGAAAAAATCATTTGAGGAACTGAAGCCTCTTTCCAGAACTCCTGGAGCAGGCTGTGCTGCCACAGCAGACAGAAACCCAGCCAGCTCCCCTGGCCATGCCTGGTCCTGGTCACACTGCCCATGCTCTGGCTGTGTCCCCACAGCACCCTGAGCCAGCACAGCTGCTGGCTGCTGCAGTGCCACCCCCCCACAGCTCCTGCCACACAGGCTGGTGGCTCCCCTTGTCTCCTGTGCTGGCCTAGCTGGCTGGGCAGGCTGCAGGGGCCGATGGCTGGGTTAACTCAGGCTCCCACAAAGCTTCAGCCTTTTTAACCAGAGAGAATTTCAAAGTCTACAAGCTACCTCTTGTCATCCTGCTAAGCCACTGGCAAATTCTACTGAACAAAGGGACAAGCTGAGCTACAGGATCATATTACAAGGGCCAGATTATTAACTTCTCCCTGTTTATAGATTTTCATAACTCCCTCCAGGCAAGGCTTCTGTTATCAGCATCTCACCTGTCCTCCTCTATGAACCCACAGCAGTTTCCTCCAAGTCTAACCTGCACTGTCTTTAACTTCAGTCTTGAACTTCTTCACTTCTTAACAAGTGTGAGCAGGAAAGAAACAATGTTAACAGAAATGCTGAGCAGCTTCCTTACCTGGACTTGCAGGGGGGTCAGTATCATCCGCAGCAGGCTCTTCCAGTGAACTATCCAACTCTACTAACATGACAGCCTGGTCCTGCAGCTCATCTTCTTGTTCATCAGTTTCATTCAGAGGAGTCATCTCAGGTTTATGAAATGAGGAAGAGGCATGAGAGTGCTGGCCCAGACTTTCACCTCTAATGCCTCTGGTAACCTCATGTTCTAGATTTCCAAAGCAGGGGGAAAAAAAAAGCACTGAAACAAATACTTTCACCTGATTCTGGAACTTCCACTAGTAAATTTTAATCAAAGACATCTGCTGAAACTATACATTTCTAAACACTACTGAAAGTACAATTTTGGTTTCCCTTTAAATAAAATGCAGTCTTCCAGCTTAAAATTACAAAATTGATTTGATATTTCCCCAGTAATAAGCCCAGATTCCAGAAAACAAAGGAAGTTAACAAAGGAAGTAAACAAAGGGGTCTCTCTCAGCAGTGATGCCAGTCAGAGAGCTGTCAGCATTAGAGGTGTCCTCACCAGCTCGGGGAGAGCCGCGGGCTCCAACGCTGCCTTCTGCCAGCTCCTCTCCTGCTGAAGGAGCCATTTCTGTTTCACCTCTGCTGTCCTGTGCTGCAGTTACCTGTAACCCTGCTTCTTCAGACAGTTTCTTCTCCAAAGGTTCAGAATACCCAGCACTTGCACCATGTTCTGCAGCTAAAATAAGAAATCCTATCATACATCTTACCTACAAAAAAAAACCCCCACCAACCACCAGCAAGTAGTTTAACCACCACTGGAATTTATTTGTGAGAAATAAACTCAGCCAGAAGTTCTAAATAAGAAAAGCAGATGCAGTTCCTTTTACAGCTGAGAAATGCCCAACTTTTCCTGTGTTTGCTCCACAGCCACCTAATTAGGGGCACATCAGATCCCAATGAAGGAATTTTACTTACAGTAAGTAGAGCTCCTCCAGATCTGCCATCTCTATGGCCATTTTCAATTTTGGTGATTGTGTAAAAGACCAATTCCTTTTACTTTAAATCTAACAATGCCTGGAGTTTGTGCTCAGATTCTCCTCCTCATTTCCTCCATTCTTCTGAATAAACAATTTTTTAAGAGATATATTCCATTATAGAGAGAAGAGAGCCTAGAGTGGCTTTAACCATCTGGGACAAGCCTCTGGCAGGCAGGATGAGAAATATACAGACAGGACTTGCTTGTGTTTAAAAACTTGAGCTACTGACTACTTGAAGTATTCCTTTTTCCTTTATACTACAGATATAGTGCACATATCTGTTACTATGTATCTCAAGCAGAAACCCACAGAGGTAATTACTTTGAGAAAATTGGGCACTCTCACAATGCTCTCATTTGCTGAAGGGTTTGGAAATCTTGCCTGAGTCCAGAACCAAAAACTGTCAAACTGCACTTTTACCATCCTCTCCAGCAACTGGGAATTTTCACACTGAAAAGTACAAGTGTGGCAAGGTCTTGGGACCCCCAAGCCTAAGTGAAGAACACAAGGAAATGTGCCCAAAGGTGGTGCAAAAATCAGTTTTATCAATTCCACTAACCAGAATATTAGGCTGCCTACATCAACACAGGGCCTAAAGTGAAGTGAAATATTAACTAGCTTAGATTAGACAGATGTATCCCCTCCTTGCCAAGAGAGAGCTCTTCATCCTTCCTATGGGAAGTACTACAGACCTGCCAAAACATATTATTATGTTTTTGGCAAAACTTTATTCCACTTCCAGTCACAGCCCACTTTTAGAGAGCTTGTCTGGAAATGTCCAAGTGTCTCTGCTATGACTTGAATTATTTCCAGCATCTACTGTACAATTAAGTCTTCTTTTATTCTGCAAGTCACCTGAAAAACTCTGTTTAAATCAGATTATACTCCATTCCCTTTCTACAATGAAAGTATTTCTTACCCTCTCCGAAAATCTCTTCCTGTTCCACTTCATTCACTGTATTAATCATCTCTTCTTCTGTATCACTTATTTCTAGGTCTTCAATTATATGGAAGACAACTTCTCTCAAAGACATCCTGGAAACATTTAGAGTGACTGGGGATCCCAAACATTTACTTGAACTTGTGGAGGACAGAGAGGAGCTCCATCTATAAACACCTAGAACAGATCATTAATGTGTCTCCTGGCAGCTTTTTGAATTTTCTTTTAGCTTTCCTGGTATATAAAAAAACAACTGAGGGAGAAGACACACAAGAAACACTTATGTGTACTCCAAGCAGCTTAGGGAGTTTGCAATGAATCTTAGACACCAGTTGGACTTTCAGTTGACTCTGAAGAATAACACCATCAGCAGCCTCCTGTAGAGCAGAACTATGTCATCTTTAACTTTTAACATTAATGCCTTAATAACTCCAGCATCTTAAAGATCTGCTCACTCCCTCTCATCTTCCTCTCATTTGATCCAGTCCCCTATTCCACATCCTCCCTATTTTGCATTATCTATCCATTTGTCCTAAAAATGCCTACCACTGGAGCACCTCTGAGCAATTATATTTTTCTGTTGATTCCTTCCCTTGTCCTTTCAAAACAACTTTTGCGTGGTCCAAACAGTGTGAGGAAAACACTTTCCCATTTATACAACCAGGACAAGGCTGGGAAATGAATACCAAGGAGAGGTACGAGGGAAAAACTGGCAAGCAATAGGAATTACAAAGCATTGGTACAGAGTGAGCAAGGAGGCAACTGTCCCTGTCCAAAGATTTTCAAGGCCCTGGATACAACGGAGAGGTTGGCTGTGACAAATAAGTGATCATATCACAGTGAAGGTCTGGACTAGGAACTTCCAGAGATTCCTTCCAAGTCTGTCTGTATGTGCTACATATTATCTCATTTTTTGTGACAGTTTAGAGTGCCTACTTCTGGGGTCTCAGTACAAAGGAGAGATGGACACAGTGGAGAGTCCAGCAAAGGCCCACCACGACTGAAGGGACTGAAGCATCTCTCCTAGAAGGAAAGGCTGAGAGAGCTGGAAGTGCTCAGCCTAGAGAAGAGAAGGCTTAGGACAGATCCTTACAATATATACAGGTGTCTGAAGTTAGGGTGCAAGGCAGACAGAGCCAGACTCTTTCCAGTGATGCCCAGTGCCAGGAGAAAAGGCAGCTGGCACAGACTGGAACATGGGAGGCTCCATCTGAACAGGAGGAAGAGAGTTTGCAGTCATTACCCTAGGAGACTCGTAAGAGTCACTTAGACAGGGTCCTGGGCAACCTGCTCTATGTAGCCTTGCCAGAGCAGAGGGGTTGGAGAAAATAACTTCGAGGTCCCTTTCTACCTCAACCACTCTGTGAGTTCAGATAATATCTGCTAAGCCTAAGCTTTAAACCATAGTACTCACTGCAAGACACCTCTTCTTCAGAAAAAGAAATCTGTGCCATTGGGTTATTCTGATGGGAACGATCTTGCTTTTTTTCTTGCTGTTTTGCAGGGGTTTCTGGAGATATATGAGTCATTCCATCAACACGCTCATGATCAAGGCTTGAGCTCTTGGAGTGTCTTTGGCTCCTTCTCTCGTTTGTGCTCACATCAGACACCAGGCCTTCCAGCCTTGCTTCCTCTTGATCTGCATCAGAAATCGGGCTCCTCTGTGCTGAAGTTTTCGAATCTGACAGCTGGGGTTCAAGAGCAGATTTATTTTGGCTCTCTTCATCCAGCTGGGACTGAACAAAGAGCTCCGTGCTATTCATCATCATTTCTGCATCACTTGTCAGGATGCTTGTTCGAATCCCAGATGCAGATTGTGAGTCCAAAACATAGTTCTGTCCTGTTGAGAAAGTTTTAGAACAAACTTTATGTGAAAAACTGTTCAAGGTCACAGGGACATACTTTACCACCAGGACTTGTGTAATTCACGATTTAAGTAATTCAACCTAATTTTACTCCTCCTCAACAGATCAAACACTGCAACTGTATGACCCCACTTCCGTGCCCACAACTCTGCCTACCAAACCAATAGAGACCCACAGATGAAGATGATCCCTAACAATTCCTGTGCTTTAAATGACCAAGCTGGGCAAAGCACATATTTAAGTGCATAGAATCAAAGGAACTGCCAAGACAGAACCTCATTCTAATCTTGCTTCCCAAATCCCACTCTATTTCTGTGAACGTGTTAGTAAATTTTAAATTCTAAAATACAGACCACGCTTCAGCAAATGCTTCTAAAAGCCCCTTTAATGTAAGGCCTTGCCTCCCAAAAGAGAAATAATAACACAAAAGTAACCTTTGCTCTTCAGCATGTTCTGTTTCACTCTGCCTTCAAACTCTTGCATGTCAACAGCCTTGCGGATTTTTGGCCTCCGCATCAAGCCCCTCTTTTCAACGGTGTCTGGGGCCAGCAAGGAACCCAGAGACATACGAAGGGATCTGTAAAAAGAGGGAAGAAATTGTCAAAACACACACTCCACTTTTACCCTCAGAATACAGACATGATGGCACTAAGAGTGACACATTTCACAGAACTAGGATAAATTTCCCCAAAAAACCCTTGAAGATTATATATAAGCCCTTAAATGAATTGTTTATTTTCATACTATCCCTCAATATCAGGATATGTGTCACAGAGACCAAGAAGCAGACTGTTTTACAGCCACCCTGAGACACTGCAATACTTCAGTTGACAAAAGGGTCGAAAATTTAAAAAATCTAAAATAACAGGGAAAACAAATGTTTGAGAGTAGACATACTCTAGGTGACAATGGGGTGGTAAGAGGACTTCTCCACAAGTTTAAGAACCTACTAAGTATCAATACTCTCAGCAAAGTACAACTAACAACACACTGTGACTGTTATAAGGTGAGAGTTGACAGCAACACCTAAAGCACAGGAAAAGATGTTTCTCACTGTGTTTTGCACCCTGAAGAATGCTCAGTGACCTCCTGTCCTCTCTCCAGGCAACCCAATAAAAAAGGGGGTTTAGAAAATTCAAA
The DNA here is from genome assembly GCA_013397375.1 of Toxostoma redivivum. NCBI lineage: Eukaryota > Metazoa > Chordata > Aves > Passeriformes > Mimidae > Toxostoma > Toxostoma redivivum. The sequence goes on from VXBI01014347.1 coordinate 52,126, forward strand.
GACAAAAGTACAGAATGCAGCCCCAAAAAGCATCTTGTGTAGCACTCCAAGCAAAGGCTGCAGTGATAAAGGTGAAATTATGTGCTGACTTTGGCCAGGGTCATTTGCAAAGTACAGGCAACACCAAAAAGTAAGTCCACTAAAAAGCTTTTAAAAGTCCAGAAAATACTGCATAGATGCACTTGATGTGATAAAGCTATTAACAGGCAGGGATAATACTCTAAGGTATATTGTGTATTGATTTACTGCTGGAAGCATAAGAACGAAAGGAAAAAACAAATGATCCTGGCAAGTAAAAAGAGGAGCAATAGTAGCAATGCAAGCTAGACCAACCCAGGCATACAGTGCAGAGCCAGAATTTCTGAAAATCAAAAGGTGTGTGGTGCAACACCTTCAAATTCCATCAGCAGAGGGGCAGATGACTGTGTTATTGCTAACAGTAACACAGGTCTCTAACGTGAACCCAGGTATCTGCACTGCTCTTCCCCCCTTCAGATGTGATCATACCTAGGACAGCCAGAAGTTAGAACATTTTAGGCTAAACTCACCGAGTCGTAATTGTGGTGTCCAACGTTGACTGAGCTAGAAAAAGTTGATTACACATTAGTTGAGAAATTGCCCTTTGCATAACTGGCTACAGGAACATCCCAATGGATCGTCCTCTTTTCAGAGCCAGTCAGGCTACAATCCTCAAACATCATACAGAGCAAACAGAGTTAGATAATAGGGTTACTTCACTATCTCTTGTCTACATTTCAGAATTGCATATTAGAAATCTAATAACCGATTTCTGAAAGGGTAAGAAAATAGTTATTTCAACAAAAATTTAACATGGCATATGGCAGATTTAAGAATTTTAATTTTACCACATTGATAACAAGATGTTAGGCCTTAGTCACAACCACCCTTCAGCAACCTAACCCAAACACATTTGGAGCTTTAGAAACACAGATAACTATTCCACAGACGCTTGATGAAACTGGAACTCAAACCTGTTCTGCTTGCAAAGAACTTTCTAATTATTTTATATAATTGCAATGGAAAGTATGCAGCTGCTTGTATTTCAAATTTTCTAGAACCAAGAAGACAGGGATTACTTCCTCTGGAAACACTTCAAAACTCAAAAAGCACCAAGTCACAAAAGTAGTCAAGAAAATATATACAGTCCTGGCAGAGCCTAGAACTTGGTTTAAAAAGGTTTATTTTAAATTTTATAGGATGGGGGCTTTTACTTTCTCCATTACCCCCTTTACATGAGATTTTGCTATCTGGATGCCAAACCTACAGCTGCCCACTGGGCATTCCTGACAACTGAGCTGAGCAGGTGAGAACCAGCTGACAGCAAATGCAGCACTGAGCAAGGTAATTCTTGACTGCAGCCTTACCTTGGTACTGGGGAAGTCGTCTCTCTGCTGCTTTCTCAAATTCAGAAATGCTGAGTTTCTTTCTCTTCTTTGTCATGTGGAATACAGTGACAGATGTGGCCTCAGGAGCAACATCTGGCAGCTGCAATTCCCCCCTACCAAAACAAACCAAGATGGAGAGGCATTTCTGATAATCCCACCGGACAAGACACAATTCTGATCACTCAAACACAAGTAGAGAAGTCCTGGTCCCCAGTCCCACCACAGGAACTGCAGCTATATCTGGCAGTATAATAAAAGTGTAAATTATAAAAAACCCTACTTACATGCTGGAAACTCTTTTAGATGGGACTTCTGATTGAGCTTCTTGTGTGTCTTCATCGTTAGATATCCGTGGTGCCAGTGGTGAAACTTGGGGTTCTGCCAACAAACCAGAACATTTCCTTTCCACAATTCAATACAGCAAGAACACCAAAATGCAGCAGAGTGCCACATCTACACTACAGGCTGTAAATAACAATTACTAATAGGTTAAAATAAAGACCTAATGAAAACTGTTTGGGTTCTACTCCTGAGAATGCTGGTAGTGACAAAGCCAGTGGTGACAGATGGCAGCACGGGAGTTCCCTACACTGCACCAGAATGTGCCTCTATAATTCATATCTGATCCTACAGCCAAAGGCAGAACCAGGATAAGAAGACCAAGTGAAGAGAGTTTTTAAGAGGATTTTCAAAGCTATGATCTCACCAGTGCAAGGCCTGATCTCTCAGACAGTTGTACTCAAGTGGCCTGCAGTGACTCCTCTGTTACATAAATCAGTCATACAACAATCTGATTTCTGTTCCATGTAACAGGGAAAGGATAATAGGCTACCAAGGAACACCCTCTTTTTTCTCAACTCTACAAAAACATTGCCTTTCTGTTCTCAATTTTCCTGAAAAAAAACACACTTACGGTTCTGCATGACTCTCTTGAGCATAAGCCGTGGCGTGCCATTTCTGAGATCAGGGAACACAGCCAGTCTCTGCTTCGACAAAGTGCTTCTGACAGATTTACTCTTATTTTCTACACTTAGTCCAGTCTAGAGAGAAATCAAGACAAGCAATTCAAAGCTAGTATTTTCATTATGAAAGACACCAACATCAAAAGCATCCACTACCCATGTTCTATTAACAAGCTAAGCAAGCTGGTAAGAAAGTTTTCACAAATTCCAAAGAAAAATTGCAGGTGCTGGCTTTTTGACAATGGTGGCACTTCCCGCGCGCATGGCAGACAATTCAGCTGGGGATGTCACCCAGGTGGGTTCCAGCATAAAACCCTCCTGTGGACGAAATCTTGAGTGGCCTCAGAGCACAGGCGCGACCTAAACCCGCCGGGCCGCGAGCTACTCGGCGAGCGCCCAAATCAGGGGTTTCGGCCCATTTTCCACGACTAAAGGCGAACAAGGGCGA
>VXBI01014347.1:62743-110133 GCA_013397375.1 Toxostoma redivivum
TGACCCGGCCACCCCGGTCCCACCCGCGCCCCGCCCGCGGAGGGGCCGTGCCGGGGCTGTCCCGGGGCCGGTGCGCGGCATGGCGGGGCTGCCCGGAGCCCGGAGCGTCTCCCCGGGCTCCCCCCCGGCCCTGGACGGCTCCTTCTTGCTCTCGCCGCTCGGGGGGCTGATGTGCGCCCAGGCCGTGAGTACCGGGAAGGGGGCGCGGGAGAGGCGGGAGGGCATCACCCACTTTGGTGATTTTCTTCAGCTGGAAACAAAAAGGGGTCTCTTCGGCCGCCACTCCGATACCATCTCCGCTGCCTAACCCTAGCTAATCTCCAACCCTAAAACAGCGCAGCCCCCTCTCTCCTCCTTCCCTCTGTAAAGCCAGAGGAAAAGTCGGATTCTTGTCCCCAGTTGTAACTCCGCTCAGTGCCGGGCGGTTCCCAGTGCCAGGCACGGGCCGATCCGCGCGGGAATCTCCGCAGGGCACAGCCGGCGGCTCGGGCGGTGTGTGAAGCCCGGTGACTCCAGGTGAGGTGTGCTGGGGGTTGCTCGTGAGGCTCTCTGGAACACTCATCTCTCCAGGTTGTGCTCCCAGGCTCCTCTCAGAGGAGCCCAAGGGTCCTCGCACCGTCAATTCGAGCAGCAGGATCACCTCCCCCTTGCTTCAGCATTGGAGGCAACCACAATAATCTCCCGCTGGTGCTGTCCCCGGGACCGCGGGTGCCACATGAATGCACGGGGGTGGCTGTTCAGCTGCGTACTGGGCCACTTGTGACCTGCCCGCGGTGCTGCCCTGCTGCGTGGGAGCCTATTCGCTCGTCCTCTCTCCTCGGGGCAGCGTTGTGGGATGTGCCCTGAGCAGCCACTGTGAAACAGCTGGCACAGACCTGGCTCCTGGCTCCAGATTCCAGCTCCTGGGCACAGCTGAGATGGAGGTGAAACAGGGACAAACGCTCAGGGAAGGGGCCAGGAAGGATCCTGCTGGGGCTGCCTTGCAGGAGCATCAGGAAAGAGAGATGGAAGCAAGACCAGCAGCAGAGACCTTTCAACTCTGCAGCTGTTCCCACCTCTGCTCAGGCCAGGCTGTTAAACAGGGAAAGCTGCTGCTTTTCCCGGCCAGCAGCCGGAGCGGGGCAACTCACACGTGCAGCTCCCACTCCTGCAGAAGCCCCCTCTACATGTTTCTCCCCAGCACATATTTTGCGATCACGAGTGTTAGAAATGGATGTGACAGACAAGGAGGCATTGTCGTGGCAGCCGAGCACCAGGGCGTTGGACGCGGGCAGGACAAAGGCTGTTGTGTTTCTTCCATGACAATAAGTGGTGCGGGCTTACACAGGGGCACAGCGGCTTTGCAAGGAGCTCTTCTCCTGCCGCTGCTTTCCTGGAGTGAGGGGAACCCAACTGCTGATGGTGCTGGTGTGTCTGGGCTTGTGGGCGATGTTCTGTGCTCCTCCTGCAGGAACCAGCCCCTGAACACATTCCCTTTTTCACCCCACAGGTGCTCGGTTTACTGGTGTGGTCTCTCATCGCTGCCACAACGTACCACCTGCACGCGGCGTACGGCTGGGTGATGTTTGTGTCCCTCTTCTTCTGGATACTAACACTCCTTTTCCTCGTGACTTACCTCCTGCAGCTTCATCAGAAGTTCTACATGGTCCCCTGGCCCCTCGTGGTGGGTAGCTGAGAGGGAGTGAAGTGGTATCCCAAGAGGGAAACATCTTGGGAAGATAGTCTGGGAAGGCTTCAGTCTCTTCTGGGCTGATGGAACCAAGTCACCTGCACTTTGCACAGTGACATTGTTTTATTCTGCCCTTGAATTGCTTAGAAAATGCTCAAACTAGAAAGCCCTGTGTCAACCCAGAAAGTTATGGCCACCAACTGCTGCGGTTGTGGTGTCATCCAAAAACTTCCCAGCACAACCTGGGGAGCATTCAATGAGTTCTCCTGGGGAATAGGGAGGAATGTGAACCTGAGCCTTTTGCTCCTGCCTCACCCCAGCATGCACAAACCTGAGCCCAGACCACATGACCTCCTATCTGCTTTCCCCAGCTGATGATCTCCAACGCTGTGGCCACCGTGCTGTACCTCACAGCCTTCGTGACAAGCGCGGCCGCCGTGCAGCCCTCGTCCTGGCGGCAGTGGGACTACAACCGCAGAGCCGCCGCCTCCGTGAGTACTGGGGACGGGGGAGGGCCGAGGGGCTGGGGCAGCCACCCTGGTCACACAGGGGATGTGCTCCTCTTCCAGTTCTTCGCCTGTGTCACGATGATCACCTACGGGGTGAGCACCTTCTTCAGCTTCCGCGCCTGGAAAGGGCTCGGCAGCAACGCGGCCACCAGCCAAGTGACTGACCGCGCGTGAGGAGCGGACAGCAAAGCCCAGCCAGGGCCACCCCGCAGCAGCTTGTGCCAGGCTTGGTGGCTTGGAGCCTCCTGTGCTACCAGGGCTCGTTTTGGGACCGGCCTGTGCTGGCAGCAGCAGCCCTGTGGCTCCTGATGATGCTCCCAGCTGACATGCCCGCAGCACAACCCCACTGGCACCGCCTCCGGGGGACACGGACTCATCCCCTGAGATCATCTGATCCTCGCTGGAGCAGCTCCACTGAGGGGGCTCAGCCAATGTGGCAATTTAGTCCAATACTAAAATTCACTAACCCAAGCCCAGGCTCCCCTCTCTGCTCACTCACAGCCTACAGCGTAAGTAATGCAATTAACGGGATGCAGAAAGTGGCAGAGCTGGAAGATGGGAAGCGAGGCAAAGGAAGGTCATAAGTCTTGTGTTGATTTCTAACAATTTGAATATAAATTTTATGCTTTAAATAAAAGCATTCCTAAATCCAGCACTGGACTCGGTCATGAGAAAACTTGCCTTGTGAGGAGGCAGCACATACAGCATGGGGGACAGCAGAGATGTCACTGCAGAGGTGGCTGTTCCTTATCCACTCCATGTGGGTTTCAGCCCATGTGGGCTATGGAAGGAACAAATCCACAGAGTTCACCTCAGGGTTCACCTCATTTCTTTATGCACACACACGCTCAGAGTGTGCATCCAAGACCACAAGAACAAAAATGAGATGCCAAGGCTTTGATCCCTCCCTCTTCCTGGCTCAGCACCACACACTCCTGAGCTCATCTAATTAGCCAGCAAGTCAATTTTGCCCATTAGCTGCAGGTCATTTTCAGAAATTACAATCAAGTCTGCAAATGCTCTGGGAACACAGGCAGGATCAGTGCCTCAGGAGAGGGAAGAACCACGCTGCTCTCCCATGCTGCAGACCACAAATTCACCTTTTGGGTGTTTGTCAGAACGAGAAGTGATGCCCAGCAAGGCAGAGCAGCTTTTCCTTCCACACCCTCCTCGTACAAGGTAGTAAAAGTAGATTCAGTGAGCTCAAAAGCTGGTGCATGGTGAGCTACGCTGCAAATCTTACTGCACGCTCTGCATGAGAAAAGTTTTACCAGGTTGTTTGCAGAGGCAGGATCAGGAAATGGAACTGCATTGATGGAAGGTGAGAACTGAAAAGGAACTGGACACATGGCACTGGCCCATGACAGAACTGCCTTTATTTGGTTGTCAGCAAGTAAATCAAGGGAGAAATTACCACAATTATGAATATATAGACATATATAGATATGTAAAACAGGAACAGTAGAAAATAAAAACAATAAAATTAATAAGAATTAACATGGGAGTTCACCATGGAGTTCCACAATCTAAACAGAAAATTTACTTACAAACACTGATAAAGGACACTGGTCTCAGCCTTCCAAACTCTGGTATGTTCCAAATTAATTGAGTTAGCATTTCTCCAGATTCAACTACATCACCAGGCAAATGAGGCTCCAGAACCTGAATCTCTCTGGGAAGGATGTGACCAAGAAAATGATGTGCTGCTCCTATCAAGCAGCTGATGGCTGATCAGCATGAATTCTGCCTTGGCACCTTGTAAAAAAACTTCCCTGCACGCACTGACTTCTCAGTTAAAACCACATTCCTGAGAATTGGGCATCTTTTACTGCCAGGTGGCCAGGCTGGATGGGATTGTGAGCAGCCTGCTCTAGTGGAAGGTGTCTCTGCCCATGGCAGGGGGGTTGGAACTGGATGATTTCCAGTTAAGCAATGGGGCTGCTGGAACAGAAGGAATAAACTGTTCTCTGTGTTCAGCAGAGACAGGACAAAGAACAAGGAGCTCAAACTGCAGCTCAGGCACTTTATATCAGAGTGCAAAAGGCTCCCTGCAACTGGGCCCTGCAGAGAACTGCCCAGACAAACCACGGCAGCTTCTAAAGAAGATCCTGGCAGACAGCTAACGAGAAGTCTGGGTAGAGCTGGGGAAAGGAAGGCTGCCTCTCACAGTCTCTTCTGTCCATTTTGTGAAAGGATATAAATAATCCACACAGCTTTGATTTCACCCCCTGGAGAGGGACCCACAGTCCTGGCCCTGCCCCACCGCACACCCACCATGGAGCCGAGCCCCGCCCCTCTTCCCTGGCGTCTCTCAGGAATCGCTGCCTTTCACCTCTTAAAACTGAACAGACCTTGCTTAAAATACAACAGAACTCTCTTCAGAATGACTTGTTTAATGGTTTAATGAAGTCACCACTAACGCACTGCTTAAATCCAGACTTCGACCTTCTTTTTCCTAGAAACATGGGGGAAAAAAGAAGAAATCTGTGACTCCACAATGATTTGGAATAAGAATTTAAAAAAATTAAACAGGCAATACATTCTCTGCTGCATCAAACCACTATAAAATTACATGTTACTTGAGCATCTGTGATTGAATGTGAACTCAAGAACACTGTGCAGGAATCCCTGGGGTGAGGGGGCTGTCACCCTGCCAGTGTCTGTCCACGTCAGAGCAGAGTCTTGCTCACACCTGGTCAGGAATGCTGTCCCCATTTCCACAAAATTCACAGAGATGGGGAAGGGGCAGAGGCATAACCACAACTGTGATTCTTTTGCTCCTTGTCAGACAGGACTGACACCGGAGAGGACTGATTTTCATTCTGCTAGGAAAAACCTCATCTAAAAATCTCAGCACTTTTGTGTAATTCTCCAGCTGGCATGGAGAGGAGGAGGAAACAAATGAAAGAGGCTTAAAAAGCTAGTTTTTGAGAGACTAGGAATAAAAAATAAGATACTATAGAGTCAGAATGGCCAAGGTGGAAAGGGATCTCTGGAGGTCATCTGGGCCAAACCCCATGCTCAAGCATGGTCACTCAGGACTGTGTCCAGACAACTTTAGAATATCCTCAAGGATGGAGACTCCACAACCTCTCTGGGCAAGAAAGCTGTGACAGTGCTCAGAGACTGTCACAGTGAAAAAGTGTTCCCTTCTGTTCATTTGGAAAACAACATTCACAAATGCAGGAAGTTCACAAAAGCAGGAATAGCTGCTCCACATGCCAGCTTAATTAATGTTTCCTAGAAATTATTAAATGTGCAGTTTGAGTTTAAAAAGCCACTCAGTGAAGTAATTTTTCTTTTGACTCCATTACAGCCTTTGATTAAATACTGTGACCTACTGTAGTAACTTTTCCTTTGGCACTCTCAGGTAGAGCTACACCAAACCAAGAGCCACTGTGCCAATGAAAACAAACAATGTGATATACTCACAGCTCTGTATTCCAAGAACATTTCTTTGAAAGCCAGAAAGTCTGTAAATGTGAGCAGCAGATCAAATATATCACCTGGCATTTCATCTTTGTGTTGTCTACAGAGAAAAAGAAGTTGAGGAATGAGAAAATTGTGTGAGAAAAATTCGTTATTTTAAAATGGTACACAGTCAAAAAGGACTGTGACAAATCAGAACAAAGACCAATATCAGTATTTAAACAAGAATGTTATCACAGGTTATCATATAGCAAGAGTGCAGCCAAGTATTACCATGTAGAGTATTTCCAATCCAACTACATTATTATATTTATCTAAGTCCAAGACCTACGAGTATCATATCAGTCCTTGAAAACCAGACCTGTTTATATAAGAAACATTAAAAATTAAACATATTCAAATATTTTAAGATATTCATTCCCAATTACACTTGATTTTCTTATCAAGAGGAAAACCAGTGATCTTTCAAAAACAAGCTCTTCAGGAAGCTGATAAAGCTAAAATGACCCAATGCAAAAGCTGAAGACAAACCAAACTGAATGCTCCATACAAAAATTGCAATAAAAGAATTTAACCACATGACTGAAACACCACCAGGCTACTGAAGTGCCTGGAAGAGAGAAACAAGACCCAACCTTTTAAGGGTCTGGCTTCAAAGTGACAAGAAACATGAAAATCATCCAGTGCTCTCATTCTGATTTCTCTTCCTACCCCTTCAAACTCAATATATTTCAGCATGACAATTCAGAAATTTAGAGTAGCAGGACATGCTGAAGGCAAGAAAAATGGTCAGCCACTGCCTGCATGAACACTTTGTTTTTTAAGTTAAAGTGGAACCATTATCTAAAGGGAGAACAGCCAAACCTAAGCTTTAATCTAGATAAAAATAACTGAGAGGCACATAAGCCACTCCTCAACCAAAAGCAAAGCAGAGACTTACTGCAAGGACACTGTGAAAGCAACCATATCAAACCCACGAATCCGATCAAGCAACTTCTCTTCAATGTATTTCTCTACTAAAGAGATCTGAAAAAAACCCAGACAAACCACCCCAGTAAGATGACAACAGATTTCAGAAGCAGATTTCAAACAGCATCCTTACACTGACACCTTCTTGACACTCTGCATGATCCTCACTGGGCACAACTGCAGATTCCTCAGTAGGTGTTGCTGGTTCTGCTCTCACACTAGCCCTGAGGCACAGAGCTGCACATTTTTTGCTGGGAATCTTGGGGAGAACAAACACTGACTATTTGTATCTAGTAACAAATACTTTTCCAACTCATTTAATGGTACTGAATTGTAGACTGGTCTAGTTTCTTGATTATGCTTTGCATGAAGAATGTGATTGAATTATCCAATACAAGAAATAATACAACTGGAAAAAACTTTGTTTGCACACATGCTGAACATATTATTTATTATAGCAATTGGCTAAATTTCTATTCAAGAGAGCTCCACAACTTCCAAAATATGTCTAGAAAATTTTGTGTGAAACAATGAGAAAGGAACCTAAAGCTTCAAAAAATCTTTTCTTGCTCACAGATCATGGCTGTGCTTCTGAAGAAGACAGGAACATGTTGAGATCTGCTCCATGTAAGCCCAGTATTTTATAAAGGGAGAACTATTAAAAAAAAAAAAAGTAATACATATGAAAAATAGGAAAAGGTATCTTACATATTCATTAAAAATGTCTGTATAGATGAGCTTGTTTTCTTCTGAGTCATCAAACTCCTGGTAGTGCTTCTCCAAAAAGTTCCTCTGTATTAACTGGAAATCATCATCTGGGCCATAACAGAAATGCAACCCACAGTTACGAGTTTAGTCATTCTTTCTGTAACACAAACCCCACATTCACTGTTCCTCTGCTTCTGTTGTAACCACAGAGCCCTGCACATGTGCAGAGTTCATCACATCAGCACCCCAGCTGCTGCCAAACCACCACTTCTGACCCATCTGTGAGAGGACAGAGGCTGCTGGTGAAATATTACCAAAACAGTCTTCCTGATCTACATTTATTAACAGTTATTTATTCTGAACCTCTCTTTGTGCTGGCTCTAAAGTCAGCAAAATATCTGTATTTTTTATTAAGTGAATACCTCTTCCCCACAAGAACTCAAAGTAAGTTTTTTTCTTTGAATTTAAAAATATTAGTGAAACTCCCAGATTAAATTTTCAATTGCCAAAGAATGTTTTTCCAGTTGTGGAAGAAAAGTAAAAATAAACATGTAAAAATAAACCACAGAATTAATAAATAAAAAGTTTAACTATAAACACAGGTAAAGGACACCAGTCACAGCTTTCCAAACTCCGATATGTTCCAAATTAATTGAGTTAGCATTTCTCCACATTTAACTGCATCACCAGGCAAATGAGGTTCCAGAATCTGCATCTCTCTGGGAAGGATGTGACCAAGAAAATGATGTGCTGCTCCTATCAAGCAGCTGATGGCTGATCAGCATGAATTCTGCCTTGGCACCTTGTAAAAAAACTTCCCTGCACGCACTGACTTCTCAGTTAAAACCACATTCCTGAGAATTGGGCATCTTTTACTGCCAGGTGGCCAGGCTGGATGGGATTGTGAGCAGCCTGCTCTAGTGGAAGGCGTCTCTGCCCATGGCAGGGGGGTTGAGTGATCTTTAAGGTCCATCCCAACCCAAACCATTCTCTGATTCTGTGACCACCTTTGTGCTTTAGGGCTGGATACAAAGAAGTAAGGCTCCCCATTCTTGAAGCTTTCAGTGCTGGAATAGAACCAACTCTCAGTCTGCAGCTCAGGCACTTTATATCAGCTGGGCACTGCAGAAAACTGCCCAGACAAACCATGGTGGCTTCAAAGGACATCCTGACAGACATGTCAGGAGAAGTTTGGGCAGAGCTGGGGAAGGGAAGGCTCTCTCACAGTCTCTTCCATAAAAATCCCAGAAAACTTTGATTTCTCTGTGAGATGCACAAACATCTTTACTGTTTCCCTAAGAAGCAGTGTACTGCAATGATGTGGAGAATAATTTTCAAGAGTCATAAGCACACAGAAGAATTTTATGTATATTTTTACTACATTACCAGGTAAGGGGTTTTATGGTAAGAAAGGAAGGAAAGCTTCCATGAAGCAGACATGAGCTCTGTATGTTTCATGGTAATTTCTGGCTAATTACCAGAAGAGCAGCTGGCACCATGTTTAGCAACTCTGTTGTTGTCTGTACCTACCCATTATGATATCCTCCAGATAGCCAACAACTGCATCAAACTCATCAGATGTGGTGGAGCTGAAAGCAAAGAAAGACAGGACTGCATAAATACGTATTTTGACCATAGCAGAAACTAAAGTTAAATTTAAAAAGTATAAACAAATGCCTGAGTACAAATAAACCCAGATAAACAAGATAACTGAAAAATTTCCTAGTTTCAACCTACAAAATAGTCCATGGCACTGATGAGAAGACTGCTCCATGGAGATTCTCATTAGGCCTCTATTCTATTTCCTCCCAATAAGGTGCCTAATTGCAAGAAAGAATAAATGTTGTTTTACTGGCATTACTGTCAAGGTAATTCTAGTTCTGGTGCAAAAGAATGTAAATATTGTAATTACAACAAATTAATTAAGCCTTTTCCAACCCACAAATCCCAGCTGCTACCAGTTTCCCTTCTCTTTCCTGCACACGGTGATCACAGAACTGTAGACACTCTAGAGAATATTTTGAAATATTTGGTCTTATGGAACAACTTAAACTAAATGTATACACAAGTATTACATAACTGAAATATTTTTCTAATGCAAGAAACATCCTCAGATGATTCAAATAGATGGGATAATCTCCTAAGGTTATTCTATCATGAGTAAACATAAACAGCATTATGGATCTGAATTCATCTAGGGAAGAAATCTTTGGTGCCAGCATCAGGAGTCTGGATCTATTATTGTGCAACTTGTTCAGATACAGTAAATAATCCACAGGATGTCTTTGGCATTCACAGCTCATCTTTAGTGGGAGATAAACTCTTTCTATTTTCTCCAAGGGACGAACGACAAACTTTTCTCACACATGAGGGAAAGAAGTCTCAAAGAAACAGGGACATTTGCACCATTTAAATTAAATTTAATGTCTCTTTCTCATCAGTAAATAGAGTAGGATAGTCCTTCAGACTAAGTTTTGAAAAGCTAATTAAAGTTACTTTGCTATTAGAGAATACTCCAGTGAAATTAATCCAGTAGCAGTTTAGCCGACAGTTTAACTATAATCAGGCTCGCTCTGATCAGGAAAAACTTGAGATATCTTTGACTTAAAAAGGTCCTAGCGACAGCATTGGTGCTCGGGGGAGCTGCACGGAGCCAGGGCCCGGGACAGCCCGCGAGAGGGCGGCCCAGGCACAGCCCGGGAGCGGGGAGGACACCCCGGGCAGCTCCCCCGGCTCGGCGCTTCCCTTGGCATGCCCTCACTTCGCTAGGGATAATTCCCACTCTTTCCCCCCGCCCCAAAGAAATGCTATTGCTAGTTTTACAGCTTATCCTAACAGCAACAGAAAAAGTGGTAATTTAAACCCGGGTTTAAGTCTGTGCAAATAACGGAATTTTAACTGTTCCAAAAGAACCCGATTCCATCTCTTTATACAACACACAGAGACACGAGCTCACCAACCCTGTGGTTTATTTCCCTGTAACCTCACCATACCCAGTTTGGGCCAGCACACTGTGCTGCTGAGGCAGCCCTGGCACAGCTGCTGTTCACAGTCTGAGGCTGAAAGAGTTAAATTCATGCATGACAGAGGCACAGTCACACATCCCCCTCTGCCACAACTCTTGGGAGAGGAGCATGGCAGACACTTGGGGGATGAAGCAGCATCTTCGCATCTGCCAGTGTGAAATTTGGTTGAGGTCACCTGTGAATGGGCTCAGTTTTAGAAGGAGAACACAGAGGAAGAGTTTCTTCTCAGGATCAGCGATGTAAGACAACAAACACTCTTGAAAAGGAGAAATTCTGAATTTAAAATGAGCACCAGAAAAAGCATTTTCCAGCCTTAGAAGGTTTGCTCTGATCCCTCAGCAGAGCTACCCAGTTTTACACTGACCACAGTGATATTCAGTTTGACTTCACCTAAGCTCTGCACTGTTATTCCCTCTTGCAGCTTTACATTCTGCACCTTTGTTCTCCTAAGATGTAGAATCTGCTGAACAGTGTGATGTAAACTCATTTGTGTAATTATATTTATATCAAGATATTTTAATTAGCAATTAGCTTATTGAAAATCTGACACATGAGAATGTAGCATACTCACGTGGCTACACCCAAACTTTCTCCATCAGAAGTCTCCATTGTTCCTGCCTAGCCAGAGTGGAAGAGACAATCTGTATGTTTCAGCTGTTAGTGGTTATTTCTTCTTTTTGATCTAAGTGCTAAAGAATAACATGACTTAGTGTTAATACATGTTCAATTGCTAAACTGCCATACATTTCCGAGAGAAATAATTAGGAGATAAATTTTAATTCTTAAACACAAGAATCCCAACATCACGTTCTTCCAAAATAATTACTACTGCTTTTCTGTAATAACCCAAATAATCTAGAAAGTTTCTCTGCCTATTCAGAGAACAGGCTCAAAATTCAAACAGTCCCTATAAAGGGGTTTTGGATCACGACTACATCTTTTCTCCTGAAACATCTATGGCTATTATAGAAATAAAGCCAAGTAAGATAAAGGTGGCACGCTGCTCCAGTGTGCCAGGCCAGGCTTTGGCCAGCGATCCCAGGGGCTGTGTCCTGGCAGGACGCTCGGCCCGTGGCTGCGAGCAGGTACCGGGACAGGGCACACGCAGCCCGGGGCCGCTGCGCTGCAGCGTCCGCCGACCCTCGGAGCAGTCCCGGGCATCACCGCGGACACGGCGGGAGCGGAGCACGTCCTCAGCCCCGGCGAGGGGGGCAAAGCCCTTCCCAGGCACCCAGCCCGCCTCGCTGCCTCCCTCTCCTCAGAGGGACCCGGGGCAGCAGGCCACCACCCTCCCTGTCTCCCCAGAGCGCTCCAGCAGAGCCCTGCCCCGCTGCCCCCGCGCCCCCCGCCCGCACCCACCGCCCTCAGGCCGGCGCGGAGCCCCCTCCCCTCGGGCCGTCTCCTGGGGAACGCGCTCTTCCGCCCCGCCCGCAGCCAATCACAGCGCGAATGGCGCGCTGGGCCCGCCCCCGGTGCGCCCGCCCAATCAGAGCGCGGCGGGGGCTGCGCGGGAAGGCGGTGCCGCCGCCATGGCGGGCTGGGGAGCGCGTCCTGCGCCGGGCCGGGTCCGGGCCTCAGGGAGGGAGCGAGCAGGATTTGTGTATTTGTTAATGGCGTTGGTGAAGCGGGTTTCCGTCAGAGAGCAGAACTCCGAGGGATGGGGACAGCCTCCAGCTGCTGCAGCCCAGCCAGCCCCCCAGCACGAATGTCGCACCCGAGCGGATACACGCACCACACCTCAGCCGAAAAGGAATTAAACAACAACAAGCTGCCTTCAGGATGTTTTTATTGTTGAATGGACAACTTTGCTACAGTTCATTTCCCCCTGTGAGGGTCGGTGAAGTCACCACCTCCCCTCTCCCTGTCCCCGAGGCCGGGGGGTGCAGGGAGCGAGGGTGACACCGCACTGGTCATGGAATATCCAGCTTGACAGAAATGCCCCCAGCGTGGATGGCGGCAGAAAGCCAGTCAAAGTGTACAGTCTTTCCCTTTGTGAAATGAACAGGACAGTTCTCTGCAACACAGCTCCCTCCTCTGCCACCCTTGGCTTCCTCTGCCCAGCACCAGCTGCATGGAAGACGGTCTGGGGCAAAATTTTCCAAAGCATTCACATCTTTTCCATAACGCAAGCACATAGTCCCACGTCCACAAAGGCAGCGAGGCTCTAAGGTCACCTGCATTCCAAGGGGACAGCAGATTCCTAGAAGCCATTGTGGACTTGGGCCTGAAGACCTTAATCTCATACAGCAGCTGATACAAATTAGGAGCCGTAGGCACTTCTGAAAATTTTACCTCAGTTAATCCTGGCCAGGGAAACCAAAGCCCTGAAGTTACTAGACTCTATTAAGGCAGAGTTCAAAATGGTTCTGTCCCACCTCTTCCCTAGTATGATTTGCAACTTCATACCTCAGGGATAAAAACTTATCATTTGGAAGCGCTTGAAACTTCATTTCAAGTGATTCTGAATTTCTAACACCCTTGTGGCAGTGATGGCGGTCATGTTTGCTCATTGAACACAGAGCTGGAAGGGACTCGGCCCTGTCTGAAAACATGGATACAGCAAAACATTGTAAAGTACAGTCAGCGAGGAAATGAGATCCCTGTGGCACAGATTTGCCAGTCTGACTTAATCAAACCAGGCATCCAAGGTGGAAGAGAATCCACATTTTAGCAAAAACACTAACCAGCACTCTGCTGCTGGATTCAGTCTACATTTGGACAAAAGTCAACGTGAAAATCATGGACAGAACTTTCCTAATTCACACATCTCTGGATGAAGTTCAGCACCCTTGAGTTAGCAAAGGCAGAAGGTGAAAGGAGTTGATAGAGAGTCGGTTCTGGGACCTATGTGCAGAGCTCTCAGCCCCTACTGAGGTCTGTAGGGAGCCAGAGCACTCAGCAGGAAGAAGCAGCCTCAGCTCTGCTTTGTTAGGACTTCATTGTACAATAAAGATAAATTATTTTAAAAATAAGCTACATTACACCGCGAGAATTCACCATAACAGCCTCTGCTGCTGAATCACTGCCAAGAAGTGGGATGGTTTTGGTGTAAGTTGTGTGTGAATTAGTAAAGTTCTACTATACAGACAGATATTTTTAAAAAAAATCAACCTGTACAAGACTTGGAAGAGACCGAGTCACATCCTCAGTTGGTGCAAAATAAGCAGAACCCCACCGATTTTTGTGCTACTTCACGGACACCAGCTATGAACCCCGATTCCTTGTAGAAACCTAGTAAAAGTCAAGAGCTGCCTACTGAAGTGCATCCTTAACATACAAACATCACAAATGTGTAATTAAAGTGGAGCAGAGATTCCCACTGTATGATCCCTACCAAAAATAGGAAGTGTGGCCCCAAACCTGCTCAGAGCAGGACTGACACGTGGCAAGCAAGGTGCATTTTTAAGGAGTTAAAAATAAGACTGAAATTGCTATCCAAATAACCTTGTTTTAAATAAACTGGTCCAGAATTCTCCTCTAATAGTTTAAGATATTGGAAAAATTGAGCTAGCTTTCAAAAACAACACTGATTAAAAAAGATGTTTGATGATACCTTAAAAAATACCCAGAATATCAAATTAATTCCAGTCCAGCATTGTAATTAGTTAAGAATACCTCCTGAAAATTATAACCTCACAAAAAAATGTGGGTACTGAAGTTAAAAGCATCAGAAACATTATGTACTTGAAAATACCACCAATCTTTTAACGTTTAAAAACAAATCAGAACATTCTTTGGAATCACTAAGTTATTAAAACCTGTGAGTTTCTCTACAGTCTCCACACTGTCTCTTCAAATCAGTCTGTGTACAGATCCAGTCTTTGAGAAGTTTAATATTGGAAAATACAGAGTCTCTGACCAGCAGGAGGCTACATTAAACAGGAAAACATTGGCATTCTCTTTTTAGTACTGACTTCTGCCAAAAATAGAGACTTTCGAGCACAAGACAGCACGGCCCTGTTTTAGGAAATAGTTATTTTCTCTTCTTTTCTAAAATGCATTGTATGTGTACTTCCAGTGCAAATTTTTTCAGCACTTGCAACAGGCGAGAAGGAAAAGGGGAAGGAGAGACAACTCCCTCTGCTCTTGCTCGGAGGAACCAATAGCCATAGCTCCTGACTGCTGAAACCAGCTCCCATCACTGGCAGCTGGAAAGAGCTTATTAAAGATTTCGGTTTTAAGATAAACAGATTACAAGTTAGCATGAAATCTGGCCGTGGCTATGGTTCTATGTGCATAAAGATTGGTTAGAGATGCTTTCCCCTCTCAGTATTGGTTGGAGTTCATTAAAAACAAGTCTGTGGTATTTCTCCACGTGTGTCATGAAATGTGAGAGATCTGTCTGACTCGGGTTTGTATTTCCTGTCGACACAAAGGGCAGGTCTCCAATTGCAAGGCACACTCCATGCACAGGTCACTGAAGGAGAAGAAAAACCAGTTAAAGCCTGCGTTTACATACAAAAAACTAATCAACAACAACAAAATAATGCAAGCACTAAGCAGTTTAGTCAGCCTGCCAGAGGCACAGTCAAGTTAAGTCTCTCTGTGGAGATTAGGCATTGCAAGTCAGGTGTTGTGGATCCATTTACAGGCTTTGAGAGGAGCTCCTGCTGCTCAGCATCTCCCAGACCTGCAGCTGCTCTTGCAGTTGGTTGGGATCTCACTTCCCTGTGCTCATTAATCCTAGCACGCACTCAGGTCTGGAGAGCAGCAGCCACAGTGCCTTGCAGCAACTCCTCCACTTCTTGTTGGCACATACCAGGCACATCTCTTTTTAACTTTCCAGCATCTAGACACATGGCAAGGCCCCTTCCATGAGTGCTCCAAAACTCTAAGGAATTTGACTTTACTGGAATAATTTCCTAGTAGGCTACTTAAAGGCAGGGAAGTACTACTATGGTATAACTCACACTGCTGTCTCATTTTTAGCTTTTAGAGGAATTTGTGGCTTGAGACAATCCATTTGTTGAACATTTAATGAGTATGTGAGCATATTACAAATTTTCTGCTCTCCTCACGTGATCTGGATTTCACAGCACCAGTATCAAGTACTAATCAGTAAAGCTTTTGATATCAGGGAGATAAGACTCAGTAGCCCAGGGCAGCACACAGATGTAGCCTCTCTACTTCCCAAATACACACACCATTAGGGGTTCAATCTCAGGTCTAGGATAAGGGGAATAGTGGGAATACTGTGTTCAACATCCACACATCTCATCCTTAAAAGGAAGGAAGGTTATTTCCTTTGTCCTGGGGAGTCAATCAAGATGAACAGGGACTGCATCTAAGCTGAACATCACACACATTTTCCTATTTCTTGGGATTTGAGCTTTTTTAAGGTTTTACCTGTGTCCACACGGCCTGAGTTCTGTGTCTGCAACCTCATCACAGCAAAGTGTGCAGCAGTTCTCTCTGATACTCACTTGCTTCAGCAAAGCCAGGCGCCTGTGTCTGAAGGAGAGACAGACA
This sequence comes from Toxostoma redivivum, assembly GCA_013397375.1. NCBI lineage: Eukaryota > Metazoa > Chordata > Aves > Passeriformes > Mimidae > Toxostoma > Toxostoma redivivum. The sequence continues at coordinate 78,523 of VXBI01014347.1, forward strand.
GACCACCCCAAACATCAGTTTGAGTCAAAGCAATAGATTCTAAACTATTCTGAGAATTGCATCAAGGCCAACACTTGTAGCAGTGCTACACTGCACTGATAAACATCGATCACAAGTGTTTCGATCACAAAAAAGGCTTAACATGCCCAGAGACCTGCAAAACAGTCTCATTCCCTACTCTGGTCTGTCAGAAAGGGACAGAGAGGGGATTAAATAACAATTCTCCTAGTTCCCACAGCTGAACACTTAAAGAAAATGTTCTTTTGTACCTGGGTACTTTTAGGAGTTAAGAGAAAAGAAACCCCAAACAATAAACCTCACAAATGCATGTATCAACAATACACAGAAACCCTGTACTGCTCTATCACAGTTTAAAAGAATAAAAACTGCAAATTAAATCAATATCCCAGAATGGCAACAGCCACAAGGGAGAGAAAAATAGGTAAAAATCCTTCATTTGACAAAAGAAGACATTTCCCACCTGGAACATACACACAACACCCATAACAACTATTCAGTGGCAGGGTGATGTGTCTTGCCCCAACACCAGAAGCACTAAATTCAGCACAACTCTACATGAGTTAATGTTAAATCCTGTGATGGATAATTAGGGTCCACTCATACAGGCCTTTGCCTTATCTCCTATCACTTTTAAGATGATCAAAGCTATCTTTTAATTTAGGATTGGCTTATCATTTCCAAGCAGTTCAGGCTGTAGGGCAGGGATGATCTTTGTTTAAACAAAGAACAACAGTGTCCAACCTTGAATGGAGCCTTTCAGTGCTATTGCATAAAAAAAAGAGTCTGTAACACAGGAGGCAAAGTTTCACCAGTCAGGCATCAACAGGAAACCAGTTTCCCCCAGTTTGTCTCTCATCTTTTGGCACAATCATGTAACAGCTCTCACAGCTATTGCCAAAACATTGCAAGAGCAGTGCCAGAACTACATCAATCCCATCTGAGCATCAGCCAGAAACTATAAACCTCTCATCCCATGTGGGACACTACCAAGACAGAAGAACACTTAATTTGAAAAGGGAGGGTGACAAATTTGTACCTAACAGATTATCTTAAAGACTACATCAGACTCACTTAAACCACTTGCAATCACAAACAGAAATAATTTATTCTGGCTATAGGTAAGCACAAAATGATTTTGAAGTTGCATTTGATTTTCTCTGCATAAATACAATATCCCAAGCCTCCAACTTTGCCAATGTGTCTCCAACCTTGAAGGAAAGGGTTTTTTTCTTTTCTTTTTAAACACTAAGATCCTTAAGTACCTCAAATACACTTGATCAAAGCTAGATAATTCAAAACCAGTCTCTAAATTTTATTACAGCCAGGGGTACCCCCTCCAACAACCTTGCCCCCACTTAATTAGTTGCAATTTAAGATTATTTCAGTCACATACCTTAACACCTACCTGAGAGCTATCTTCAGACAAAGCTGAAAGTTCAAGGTACACCACCATAGATTACACTGTACACTGTTACTGCTTGTGTTCCAGTAAGTTATTTTATTACTAATAACTTGAATCAGATGAGCTATTAGTTTTTCATTCATGACAAAGGTTTCATAAAAGCTAAAGAAGAATGTATCCAGACCTGTTTCTATCAGGGCTGAATTATATTTAGGTGGGAAAACACTTCTAAATTTGAATAACCTTTGTCAGTACTATCATTCAAAAATGGGGAAATTTTCATCAGGATCAGTAAAGGACAATTTCAAGACTTACAATAATTCAGCACCTCCATGCTGCCAACACCACAAATTAGGTCAATTTTAAATATGACATTTTTTTTAATTAACACTATATGTCCTCAATCAACCTAATAACCCTTAGATGGCTGAAGGTACTTCTACTAAAACAGCTTACTGTGTGGTACTAGTTCGTTTTAATTTAGCTTAATATTACAAAATATATTTTAATTTAATGGATTTTGGTTGCATATCTCCTGTCCTACTGAAATTGCACTGGAGCCTATTGTCTCATCCTTTTAGAAGAGGAACCTATGGAAATATGACCCCATAAATTAATTTTGCTGAGTACAAGGCAAAATTTTGAAACTCCGACATGAAACATTTTAATTCTCTGTGTGCAAACACACAAGGTAGGAGGATTACCTGGGCAAAATTATTTTCTCTTCTGCTGTGAGAAAGGCATGATCATTGAAGGTACTAAACTTCATTGGTGGTGGGTACTTGAAGGGTTTTGCTCCAAAGTTGAACTCACATTGTTGATAGGACATGAAACTTGCTGCAGCAAAAAACCCCGATCTGCAACATGAACAGGCATTTTAGAATGACTTAAATAATAGTAGACATGTTACTATTACCATTTGAAAATACAGCCTGAGACAGAGACAAGTTTAATACCAGTGTTTTGCAGCTAACATCAAATTGCAGCTGCACATACTTACCTTGTTTGGTTCTCAACTCCTGAATTTACTATTAGGATTTACCTGAATTTCTTACTGACTCAGTCAAAGGCTGCCTACTGTACAGCTAGGATCAGTCACACTTTCAAAAACACAACTATCACCTCTCAAATTTACTGGAAGGACCGAAGTTCAGTAATACCCCAAGTTTGAACAAGTACTCAAGTTTATCAATTCCATACTCAAAGAACAGAGCACTAAAAGCTGAAAAAGAAGATATTCAGCAACTCTTTAAACTGAATTACTCTTTAATTGCATCTTGAAATTTATTTTGAGGAGAAAACATGGATGAAATTATTAGCCTGGTAGGAATAACTGTAATTAAATTTAAATAAGCTGCATAGGAAGCTGCTTTCTCAAGTATTACACCAGCTTATTTCTTCTGAAGTAAAAGGCTGAACTTCCCTATGAGAGTTAGAGGAGTTCACCATGTGTTACTTTTAACAACAGTTGGCAAAGTAAGCCCAACACCTGCCTGCAATGCTACCAAGAGACATCCTCTGATGAATATTCAATGTGCTGCTGCAGGAGCTGGCCCCAGTGAATGGCAGCCAGTTAACAAGCCCTCTCCAACATTTACAAGATAGGCTTTATTTTTCAGAAGAATTCCTCAGGCACCAGAAAATTGTTCATCTTTGCTGCAGCCTCATTCTATTTTAATGCTATGCTAATTTGATAGTATAAAATACTGAGCTGAACATACCTTTGGAAAGTCCAAAGTATTTATTTTGGATCCTGAAATCCACCTGTAAAATTATATCCTTCTTACTGATTTCTAAGCAACTTTCAACGGGGAAACTTGCTTAATGATGGCTTCAGGTAAGTAAATATGAATTTACATCTCAAATTGAAAACTCTTCATATAATTAAAACAATTATCCACAGAGGTCATGTCCTTCCAAATGAGCAGATACTTACACAGCAGATGAAAATACTTGCTTCTCAGCAGGAAGCTGGTTTCCATTTAAATAGAAGATCATTTGCTTTTCTTGCAAGTCTAGTAGAAATCCTATTGTGTCTCCTTACATGCAAAACAAAAATAATTTAAAGATTTTGTTTCTGTTAAATGCCAACAGCTGAAACAGTTATTGTTTCAAGTATCACATATGTCACTGTGAGTTGTCTTACTTAAAAGGAACTGTTTGCAAAAGCACAAAAGAAGAAACATTGATACAGACAGTAACTAAAAAAAAACAAAAACCAACCCAAACCAAAACCAAAAAACCCAGGAGAAAATAGTAAAAAAATTAAGTATTTTAGTCTGCCAGAGCATTAATACTACATAGTTGTAGAAATATTGCAGAGTATTTGCCAAAGCCAGAAGAAAGCTGCACTCTGTCACTCCTTGGCTATTTTACACCTGTTGAAAATAGACTTAAGCAAGTGGGTGTTCTGAGGAGAAATTTCCAATATGCTTGTGCTATTTATTTTTTAAGAGGTGTTTTAATTTAGCCATCCTTGGGGAAAAATTTTAATAGAAGAGAAGGCGGCACAGTTCACACAAGCATGGCATGCACAGAATCCTACCAAGATTTCAAAGCTGAGATCAAGAACAGAACTTTGCTGTCCAAGTAGTTATCCAAGAATTTAAAGTAAGCAAGACAGTGCAACTCCTCCTTAAAAAAGAAAAAAAAAAGTCTAATTCAGAGATCAAGGTTTTCTCCCCTTCTCTAAAACAACTCTTTTAACCCAGAAAGGAAGATTTCAACCCTGCTGTGTACGACTACAAACAAGTGGAAAAAAGTCTAATGACTAAATGTCCAGTGTTAATTGGTGCTATGATTTTCACTCTGCATTTGAAAAGAAAAAGTGCTTAACCAATAAGAGTCTCTTTACACAGACTGGGGAACAAGACTGTAGTGCCCACTGTGCTAATTTCAATCACTCAAAGACACAGTAATTATTGAACCCTTATAATCATCAGAATCAGGCAGCAACTGCTTTGTTCACACCTATGAACAGACACCTGCAAGGGGAAAAAATCCTGTGCAGAATTGCAGTTAGGATAAAGAGCAGAAGACAGACTGAATACCTTCTTTCCAGCAGGGGTGGGAATGTGGTTTACTTCTGGCGTTGTACCAGATCAGCTGCCGGCAGCCATCGTACGCGCAGGAGTACTCATCGTCCCCGATGCCGTAACCTTCCTTTAGAGAGAGAGCACAACCCTTCAGCTGCAGCCACTCCTCACACACAGGGGCTACAAAGTCTATTTTCATTCACCTAAACCACTCTTCCAGGAGAAGGAAGGGTTTTTTTCTCTCTCCCCCAGGATGGTAATATTTTCCTTCAAACTAGTTTTAGTTTCATTTTCACATCAAAAGGGAATTTGTTGGGATGAGGAGGAAGGGAGAAGGGGATATTGTTTCCAAAGTGTCTTCATTCTCTATGTGAGTGATCACAAATCATTCCTGTCTGTTAAAGCATTGAAAAATCAGAAGGCTTGTACCCAAACAGGTTAAATTCTTGCATCTTAAAAACTCACCACAGAATAACAACCACTCTGTTATCTTGAAGTCCCAGTATCAAACTTGTAATGCCTTCCCCGTAAGATATCCATGTGCCACCAGAACCCACAGCACACAAAGAGAACAAACACACAGCTCCTTCACCTAATTTCTTGCATATTGTGCCCTTTTCATTGCCAGCCTCCCTCAAATTGTGAAAACATTATCAAGTGATAGTCCTAAGGTCCAAGGCAAACACAAAACTGAAGAGTTTCAGAGTGGGAGAAAAGCCTGTCACGTAGCAGAGCCCAATCATGAAACCCAAAAGCATATGGAAGGTAAGTAACTTCCTCGTGCTCAGCATGGTTCATCAGACAGCATCTGATTATACAAGCCTGCCATGTCCCAAATTAAAGCTAAGCCCAGCTAATGGGTGTTTAATGTCATATTTAGGACCAGTCTTTTTGTTACAGATGCTGTAAATAAAGAGCATATGGCTTCTGAGGCCTGTGTTTGTGACATAACCAGAGGATAATATCCTTGTATTTCAGGCACACACCCGATGAACTTAAATAACAGCAGCATTTTGCCACCAGCAAAACAGCTGCAGCAACAGAAAAATCATCCTACTCAGAGATGTGACATCTCCCATTTTCGTACCTTGTACAGGACATACAGAAAAAAAATGCACATACACCAAGCTCCTTAACAGTAAGTGGGGGAAAAAAAAAATCTTTTAAGCCTCTTAGCAGTCTAAAGGCAGACACATGGCCTTTTATTTCAGACAGTTTCTGTTACACTTAGTGTCTACAAGGACTGTGCTCAGCTCAGGTCTGCATATTTTTGCTTGGTTGGTGGTTTTGATTTTGTGTATGGCTTATAATTTTTTTTACGTAAATCACACTTCAATTCCATGCCAAAAATGTGGGACTAGACTTTGGATGTGACACAGAGATGTGCATGTTATACATCAGCAGAAGACAATGCTATTTCCATGAATAATTAGAAGAAATGGAGCAAGACCTCTGAATTCACAGGACTACCTAAGTTAAATGGTGAGAGAAGCTAATTTTGCATTCCCACTAGCGTTTGTTTAATCTCCTTAATGTATTTATCTCTTACCCCCACAATCAATAGTCACTCACATGTATGTATTTGGCCTGTCTTCTTATTAGCTTCTGTATTTAACTCAGCTGTAGAATGACTTTTTCTATAACAATCAGAAATGAGCCGTTTTAACTGCTTATCTCTACATGAAATATATAATTCTTTTCCTAAAATAAATTCCAAGAAGGAACAGAAAGCCATGCAAATACAACAGTAAAGAAAGGCTACAGGTGAATTTCTCACTCAAGCTTAGCCAGTAGAAGTGTCAACTTAAAATCCCAGCACTGTTTCCATTCTTAGCACTAGGCTAGGCCTAACATACTTTTTGTCCTAAAATTCTAACTCGCACTTCAGTGAACTTTAATGGTCATTTGGCAGGGTGATAAATAAACTCTAAGCTGAAGTGGAAAAAAAACTTTCTTATTATGGAAGTTCTGAAACAAGTTATACCATAGCATTAAAAGCATACAAAGTTTCTAACAGCCATGCAGAGTTACCACAAATATTTAAGAACTAGTGACATCTCCATGATGATTGACTATGCTTGGACTTCATGTGCATGTGGCACATTTTGCTTTATTGCTAGCAAGTACATAATCTTACAAGTAAATAGTAGGAAGAAGAATACTTAGAATAACATACAAAATTATCTAGATGAGAAGGACAGTAAAGCAAGCTATAAAATAAGACAGCAGACTTGCTCTGTACTCTCAGGAAAAGGCAAGAAGGTAGAGGGTTTAATCTTTTTGTAATCCTTATTTTTAGTTAAAAAGAAGCTTTTGCATTCCAAGACTGTCCCATATTGCTGCTACCAGCAAGTCCAATGATACCATGTTACCCTAGACTGAATTTATTTCCCTTGTGAAAGTTAATTTAATAGGAAAAATGTGTTAAAGAGGATGACAAAATGGCTGCTTGGTGACCTGTGTAAAGAACAGTGTATGAGAGACTGGTGTTCCTAGTGACTTATAATTTGGTTCCAAAACCAGACAGTAACTACTGTTATCTAGAGATTTTCCAAGAGATTATGCTACAAGAAATAAGTTCCTTATAGCTTCCAGACAACAGCCAGAAGGTAACAAGCTGTATCTGCTGCAGCTCTGCATGACTTCGGTGAACAGTGTCAGTCTGTAGCAGTAACAATACTGACTTCTCTTGTATCACAAAATTCAGCAAAAACAGCTCTTCATGGACACAGAAAAACTGAAGGAAACAAGCAAGTGCTCCATTACGACCACAGACTAACCAGAGCTATTTTCACAGATGTCCTAAGAAGGAAAATACTGATGTTATATTACCAGCTTGATGACATTACAGGTACTCACATGGTTGAGAAATTTGCTGTCTTTGGTTGCCCATCCTATCTGCATCACTCCTGAAGTAATGACTGTAACTTCATAGTACCAGACTCCAGAATCGACACAGAATGTGCATCTTACACTTTCAAAGGATGAGGCATCACATCGTGCCTACCAAAACCAAACAAATTCAGTGTCTACAAAATTAGCATTCAAGCAAACACCTTTCTTCCCTCGATCGAGTTTCTTACATATAAGAATATACCATATACTGACATAATTTTAGAGGCGTTTCAGACAAAGTGATCTCTTTATAGCAGTAGTTGTCACAAACCAGTGAGTGGGCACTGAAAATGGTTCAGTGGCTAAGCCACAGTGTAAAAAAAAAGAAAATAAAAGAAAAAAAAAAAAGAAAAAAAAGTAGGTTGACAGAAACAATTTAAAGTTTTAAAGACTAAGACAACCGAGACAGGAAAACCTAAATATTCCTGCTAGGAAGGACAAGGAGGCATTCAACGTTAATTCATGAAAATTCATCTCTATGTAGTCAAACAACTTTTTAGAAGGAGTTAGAGAAGAAAGAAAAAACCCCACATGGCTGAGACAAAAATCTGATGACTATGAGCTTTTAAAGATGAGAGAGGACAAATAGAGTGATATTTTGACTAAAACTGTTCACAAAATAAGTGAAAAGCCATCTGACTCTTAAGAATCCTCCTCACTTCCCTGAAGTTTTGGGGCACAGGTGTTACTTTAGTGTGAACATTTCCACAGTTGAGATCAGTGTAGTGATGCTACAACCCTTTGATGACAAAGCAAGTTTTCTGTACAAAGCTGGCAGACAACATGGTTTTCTACAAAAACACAGGAGCAAGTGCAAAGCAAAAACCTGCCTTTTTATTCAGCCTCATTTTCAGGATGAAAATATGAAAGAATTTCCTACCTCTAATCCATGTGGTGAGATCTTCAGGTATTCACTGACATCATTACTATTCAGCATAGCCCTAATGTTGGTCAAGTCAACCTTCTCATATGTAAATTGCCTGCCTTCTTTTAAAACTGGAAAAAACAAAAAATCCCAACCAGTGTTAGTTACTGCTGCTGCAAAACTTGATTTTAAACACTTCACACATTAATAATTAATAATAATCTTTCTAGGATCCAGGTAGTTTTTGGCATAAGTGAATAAAACACTGAGAATTTGCCTGCATGAAAACAGCTTCCAATACAGTGTGTGTTAAATACCCTCCAAACATGAAAGCATGACTTGTACCTCTGACTAGAGCTCTCACAATCTAATTAGCACTTGCAGGAAACCCACAGGCAAATAAAAGGCATCGAAGTTCACACCAAGACGCCACTGTTTCAGGATTTACCATTGTATTTATATATTCAGTGGCGAGAGTTTTCCTGATTCATTACATGGAAACAGATTTGGGCATAGGAAGAAGGGGAAAACAAGGATTTAAAGGTTTCTACCACCTAATTTTTAGGTGATGAACTGGAACTGAGCCAAAGCAGTTATCTCTCTCCCTGCTTGCCCTTTCTACATGGAAGGATCAGAAGCATGTCTCTTGCCAGGTCCCAAGTTGTTGACACACACATATTAATTTACAAGTCAAAGATTTTATCTTAGGACCCTTCATGTAACTCAAAGTTGCTACAACACTTACACAGACATTTACTAAACACAGCTGACACTGGCTTTCCATAAGCTGACTAAAGCCCCTAAAGCCCAACAGACCTTTTACCCAAATTTATCTAAAAGGCATTAGACAATACAAGGTCATTAGAGTTGCTGCACCCTTGAAATCACAACTAACCAAGCAAATTCAGTGATTTTTTTAGACTGACCCAGAGAAGTGCTTTGCCAAATAATTTTTACTTTTGATCACAAAAATGAAAAAGCATATTCAATTTTAGAAGTCTTCAGTAATTCTTTGAGCCAGTGTACCATGACCACAGGCATGGCCATCATCAGGATATGTCAGCAATCCAGATGTTCCACAGAGACAGAGCTGCACTGTTGAGCCACTCAGCAAATTTGCTGAAGTGTGGGTTACAGGAAATTGGTGCAAAGAAGAATTTTCATTGCAGCTCCAACTTGCAGAGTACAAACCACTTCCTTTTAAAAACACTTTCCTTGCCAAAATTTTCCTTCCATACAATTACACTGGATATATTTGTTGGTGTGGGTTTTTTTTGCTTTTGTTTTCTTTTTCAAGGAGTTACTACAAATGCAGCCAGGTACACTAAGTGCTCATACAAAATGAACACAAAGCAATCCCCCATCTCTTCGGAGGAGTGATTACTATTAAATTTATCCATCCCTTTGTTATACCTACACAGATTGTCTAAACTCCACTGGGCACAGAATCCAACCTGGCGTTTTAAGTAGTCTGGATTATCTGTCCATTTCTCCAGCAAGATCAGTTGGTCGCTAATGCATGATTCAGAAACTGTCATTTTATTTTCACCTGCAATTTAAGAGGAAAAAGTAATTGCTATCAGCTAGGTATAAGTTTAGTTAAAAATAATAACATCCTACAAATGCAGCAGAACTCTCTACACACATCTAAACCTCAATATTACAAGCAGCAGGAAATTGTTTCCCCAAGCAGATGTGGAATTATTTTCATTCAGATTTACCACTTCTCACCATGGAGCTGCATCATCAAGAGACTGATCACAGCTGTTCTCCATCTCCCCAATACTGATTGATTTCTTTTCAAGTAACAAAGGTCTCATGTCACAAGTCATTATGTAGTAATTTCTAAGATAAGAAGGACTGAGTTTCAGCAAATCTCTTAAGGGTTTGTGGGTGAGGGTGTCATTAAAGCAAAAAATATTCTCTCCTGCCTATAAACTCCCAATCCTAACTGTTGTCTAGCTCTAATACAGATTTATGTCAGTGACAAAAGCCTCATGTCACAAACCCTTCTACAGCAATTTCTAACAGGGAAAATAAGTTTCAGCAAGTATCTCAGGGGTTTTGAGGGGTAGATTGATGTCACTACAGCAATAAATACCAATGCAGACTCTCACACTCACAAGTGATCAGGCAAAGCAAGTGACAATAATGGAGCAGAAGCCATGGTGTTAAGAGCAGTACCAGGCCAATACTCACTTGTTTGTGCAAACTTCTCCAGTGCTATTAGTGCAAAAAGCATCACTGTTGGGTGGGACTGGAAGTTCTAAACATGGGCAGTAAGAAAAAGTTAATTAGTTAATACCCAGTACAGACAGACAGAAAGAGTTGCAAGTCTGTTGCAGAAGGTTTTAGGTTCAAAGGAACCTCCAAAGTTCCTGTATTCCATCCTCCTGTGGAGAGCTGGTTCAAATATATCAGGCTACCCAGAGCCTTGTTCCATTGACTTCTAATTATCTCCAAAGATGGAGATCCCACAAGCTCTCAGCTTTCTGTAACATACACTACCAATATTTAGCAGACAACTCAAACTTTTCACAATATTAATAATAATAATTGCATTCTAATTGCTATGTATGAATACATATAAAAGGATCAAAGACACTTACCAAGCTGTGAAGTAAATATTCCAATATGCCTGGGCTGAGCAAGCCTATGCTCGCAGGACCTGCAAGAACATCAGGAATGAAATCCCTCCATAGGAAGTACCCCTTACCCATCACCACAGATGTTTTAAACACAAGGTAACAAATTACAGAACACCAAGCAACTTCAGAGCAAAGCAAAACTATAATATAAAACAATTATCATTGTTCCCAGTAAAATACTTGGTGCACATTTAATAATTACAGAGTTACTGGCACATTACAGTCCCGTTCAGTTCACTGCTCTAAGTGGGTACAGAGTTCTAGCCATGGTTCTGAGATTTTCCAGCAGCTTTCACTAAGCATTTTCATGCTCTTTACTTTTGAAAAGAGACTGTCTTCCCTTTACTTCCAGAGCCAATGTGTAAAGATCAGCTCCATCTATCAGTAGCCCAAAATAAGCAAAACTGAGCACGTTGATATGGCCAACTTAATAGATAATTATACAGCTTGCAGCAGCACCAGAGCAAGCAGCCAATTCAAAATGGAAAAGCCCTGAAATAGTGTCCACTTAATCAAGAGAGAGGCATCAAGAGAGAATCAAACTCTGGCATCTAAAAGCTCTTAAGAAATTGCAGTGGGTTCCAACACTTCGTTAACAAATTTGTTGCCTGAGCTGACACAATGAGATCTGTGTCCACTAAGATTAAAGTAGATACAGTATCTGATTTTAACTTAGTTTACTACAGTAGAAGTATCACAGTACAAAAACACTTCCAGACCTTGTTCTTGACTTGTTGTTTTTTTTTTTCCACAGAAATACAGTAATTGGGTTTTAATAACCATTAGGTGACACCAGACAATCACATTTTTCCCCTACTTCCTGTCCACTTTCAGAAAAGAGTAATAAAACTAGATACAAAAGAGGTCATCAGCAGGAAGGAAACTAAATCAGTTTCCAACAGTGTGCTAGGTAGGAATGACAGGGAATAAAAATTCTATATGGAAAGTCATCTTAAAATAGAATCTCAGCAATTTCTTTTAAGCAACACAGAAGAGAATCTTTTCAGCTATCTACAATAGAATGAGACATGTCTAATGGAAAAAGCGTATTTTTTATTTCTGTACAGCCTCCAAGACCACTACCCTGATATTCCTGCCTACACTCTAGAGAATGTGTCCTCAGTAATTCACAGCCAGAGTGTGTCTGCAGAAGAGATTGATTCCCAGTGCTAAGGCAATAACAGTCATCCCCAATAACTAACCAACCACACATCAGAAGGATTTCTGAATGGCTCATTCATACATTTGAATGAACCAGATTCTGCCACACCTGCTACCCCCATGATATAGAACATTATTCAGTTCTAAGAAAACACCTCTGACCTAGTGTGCATCATGGGTGCTAAAGCAGAAGGTGTTGCAGAGAGTCAAATGGCAGCAGTGAGGAGAACCCCAGGGCTTTACCTGCTAATTTCTCTGCCAAGCAGCCGAGCACTGCAGTGGTGTTCCGGTGCTTGGCAGGGTGACAAGCATCCAGGCAAGCAGCAGCTCCACTTAAGTTTAATATTTCAGTTAACTTCTGTAATGCATCCTGCAAAAGAAAAATCAGAAATCTCTTCAATGTTACTGACAGACACAGTTCCCCCCTAATTCAGGGTCCTAAGAACAGATTGTTTTTATACACTACTGAAGTCAGTGTCATATTACAGACAGCACGGGGTGGTTATCTTCTAAGATAAGATAATGAAGGACAGATGAGAAGAAAAGTTCAATAGACCCAAGGGTTGTAACTTTAAAGTTACCACCACATTGTTGGTCCTTGTGATCAACAGCTCAGGACACTTCTGAACATATCTAAGTGAGCTCCCCATGGCAACATGAACCAATTAGCACATATGGCACCACTGCCATCTGATTTATTTCCAGGGTCCTAAAACTCACACCCTTTTCAAAAGAAAAGGACTGTTTCAAATTTTAGAATTCAGGACTAAAGAGACACATCCCCTCCCCAAAAAGACAACATTCCCATCATAAATTTCTCAGCTTTACAGGATGTCAAACTGTATTCTCAAGAGCCTAAGTGGTTTTCGGTAATCACACAAATTTAGGAAGTAACCAATGAGGGTAATAGATCTAAAATGCCATGTTCTGACTTGCTTTGTTTGGTATGAATAAAATTCCAGATAGGTCTAGAGCATTTTCAGGGTAGTTAGGGGTTAATCTAGAGCCAGAATAAGTTATCCCAACAGGGAGAACCCCACCCTGAAAAGTTCCAAATCCTCCTCAACTTTCCAGACTTCATGAAAGTTTCAGCTGATTCAGATTGAAACTGCATAATCTCAGGCAAGGATTTAATTAAAATAGAAGAACTCCTCATATTGAAATCATCAGCAGCCATTTGGAGGAAAAATGAGCACTGCTGAAGTTGAATAGATGTGTTTTTTTGAACTGTGTTCTGAGCCACACTCGAATCAGTTGACTGTGCTAGAGTCTGAGGTCTGCACAGAGATCACACTGAAAAGTAGTTATGTTCTTAAAAGGAAAGCCACAAAAACAGAACTGATGAACAGGACTGAGCTAAACGGAAAGCACAGAGAAAGAAAAGAGAATGACTGAGCTACAGACTTGGGATGGAAAGGACTCACTAAAATTAGACTCTTGACATACTGATACTGCTTTTAGCCACTATTAGAACTGTCAGAGATCAAGTATTTCGAGTTAAATAAAGATTTTATAGAATAAACAGTTTACTGCACTGGCCTTTTAACTTTATGGACTTTATAGCCTGCAAAATCAGAAAATGAAATACAGCCTGCTGCTGTTCTCCAGCTGTCATGAAAGTGAGGCACTGACTTAAAATCCCTAAGATAAAAAACTTAAAACTTATCCTGTAGAGAAAGAAAATGGACAGCAGCACACACTTTATGAGGCTGCATGTGGCCAGCAGACCCCACAGCTGCAGCTCCTTATGCTGTAAAAGAGCTACACAGCAAAAAACACTGTGCCCCCCAGAAGAACAGGCACTTCATTCCTTGTCTTGATAAGGTCAACTATTTTATAGCAAACTCCTTAAAAGTATCCAAATAAAAGTCACATGGCTTTTGAAAAACAAATCGTTTGATTGCCAAGGACATTGTAGAGCCAAACAAAAAATACAAAATCACTCTCCCTATGGTGAATTCACAGTGGTCTTGATTTCCTGATTTTTTTTTTTTAAAGCAGACAAAGTTTCTAGTCTTAGCTTTGTTTTCAAAATAACTCAGCAGTCTCTGTGACAAGTCATAGTAATTTCTCCTGTTGAAAAGTCTCAGATAACTTTAATCAATAGCCTAGAGGAAACAAACCCACTTCAGGTACTTCGAGAGCTCGACCAGTTCTCCAGCCACTAACGCAACCAGCTCTTTATATTCCTAACAAGACCAATGGAAGACAAAAATTGGCAGCAGGAGCTTGAGAAACAAAAGCAGCAGCGATGTAATCATCAATTTCTGAAGAAATGAGATAATGACAAACATTTGAGGAGAGACAAGTTCTCTGTACAAACATTATGGTTAGCATCCTAAAGCATGTGATGATTTTAGCTACACAACTGCACCAAACAGCATGAACACCTCAGGTCATCTTTCCACCTAAAACCACATTAGCAGCCAGTAAAACAAAGTATTCTCATTTGCCAAAACCATATATAGGTATTTCATAGTTGAAAAATGTCATTTGTTTAGTTTAACACACCCATTTGCATTGCATTCCTCATGTGCAGGGCAGGAACAAATTCAAAAGTGCCTTGCAAATGTGCAGCTTTGCAAATGAGAGAACAAAAGGGCAGAACTCCGGCAACTTTTGCAGCACCTGCACACCTTCCCTTCAAAGTGTAAGTACCACACAGCAGGAGAGAGTGGGAAGAAAAACAGCCAAAACCCAAGGGTCTCTTGCTCCTTCCCCATAGACCAAATTATCTTTTTCTGGGGAATGCTCCTAGCAGCATTTAGACACCAAGTCACCCCAAATTACCTGAAGTTGGGGTGTTACACCCATTTTCTGAACCACTATCAGTCTTGCATCACTGGTGAAAGCTACTCAAAGAGGTCACGGGTGTGGCAACTACAAATAACTGACATTCAGCCACAGATAAATGCATTTGCTTTCCACTCACTTTTGTTGGCAGCGGACATTCATCAAGTAGTAGCGTTATAACAGCTGGTCCCAGGGGATCTTCTAATGGAATAACTCTAATTAAAGATTGGACAACTTCCAACCAGCCTTCATCTGTCAACCACAAAACAGAAGGCACACTTAGAATTAACAGTGCAATTCAGAAATGTTGAAAATACATCCCGAAATGTAAACTGAGAAATCCTCAAAATTACCCAGCGAGTTTAGAGACATCAGGAAAAAAACAGTTTGCTTTTTACACCTCTGTCTTAGTTTGCAGTAGTTTAGAAGTTTAAATTCAAGAAAGAAAAAGTTTATAGCAGCTTGGGTAAGTGAACACCTCTACAGTTTGGAGAAGAGTCTTGCCCAGGCCAGAGTATCCTTTAGCTCCTACTACTATTAGGAAGGAATACTCATGGACAAGTACTTTTCTTCTAGTGTGATACTCAAGAGTTCAGCATTTTAAATGTTAAATGCTACATACACAGTGACACTGAGGAAATATTTCTTTTAACCAGAATCAGATCCCTTTTCCTGAGGTAACACAAGGTTCAGAGAAACTCAGTGGGTTTTTCCCATGCCTCCTGGTCTAAAGAACATTTATTTTCCTAAGGAGGAGCTCTCACCGTTTAATGAGTAGACAAGGGCTTTTACTTGCAAGCAAACATCCACTGAGAAGATGTTAAACTACTGATTAAGTAAACAGATGTGGATTTACAAGAAAACAGCTCCCTTAGAAGTGAAAATAAAGACAGTCTGTTATCTGTACAGAGGGTGAGTGAGGTTGAAGAAGCAACGTTCCATGCAACAACACAGCAGTAACACATTGGGGGTTATGTTAGCACATTCCCCTGAAAAACATTTTATTGAACTGCTGTAATATCTAACCTGATTGATTTCTTTTAATACAGAAATATATTTTCTAAGACCACTACCAACACTACTAAGTAGAGAGATAAAAATTCAACTGAACCAGAAGTTTTGTTGAAGTCTTAAGCTGGGATAATTTCTCCTACTGTAACAAAGGTGAAACAGCCCTTGCACAAATGTGGCTTGTCTTGCAGGAGCACTTAGGGACAGGTTTGGGACAAACACATCAGTAAAGCAGAGGTCTAAGGCCAGTAAGACCCAAACCAGAAGGAACATGCTATGTGCTGACACAGGAGCACATGGGCTTAGCCCATGTCTCTGTACATGCACAGGCTCCTGCTCAGCCACAAACAGCCATTCTTTGTGGCTTATGGTTTAATGCCACTACAGTGTGTGGCTGCTTCTGGAGATTTCACATGGGAAGCTTAACTGAATTCAAAAAAACTCAGGCAAATGCATGAGCTCAGTGAAGCTCTGAAGAGCAGAACTGTCTTCTAGTTCCCACATCTCCAGAGCTACACCACATCCCAACATGTGGATGAGGTGTATTTTTCTTTGCAGATAAAAGAGGGACTTGGGGTTTGTTTTGTTTCTTTTGCTTGTGAGTCACAACTGAAATGCCCAACACAATGCCTTGATACCTGTTTCTGCCATTTCATGCAACGTGATCATTGAATAAGGAGGCTCCTGGTCACTGAAAGAGATATTACACAGGTCAAAATTTATGCACAATCATCAATGTAATACACTGAATAAAATGATTATACACAGAAAACAAATCCAGTAACCATTTAACAAAAGGAAGTTACACAGGCTGCAGATTGCTAATGTCATTTTCAGATCTGAAACACAGATGGGATTTGAGCCTCTCTCTGGCTCAACATCAATATCTCCATGTCTGCAACAGCTGACAAGTGAAATGGTGATCCACATCTGCATGTCTAAAAGCAGAACATAATGCCTAAGCTTGGTGCTGCTCATTAGCAGGTTCCTTGTAGTACATTATGAGGCACTGCATGTCAGAGGTCACAAAGTGAACCCCAGCAGTGCACAAGGGCCATCGCTTCAACAGGATTTTTTTTCCACAGAAGTTCTCTGCTAAACATATAAATATTAAAAAGCACCACAACACTTAAATGGGAAGCCACCTAACAGCATCAGAGTCTTAAACAAGAGCTGTTAAAAGAAATAGTTAAGGCAGTTTAACAGAAAATATTTATTCCAACATGAAAACCACAACAGATCAATTCCTCAGCCCAGTTTGCTAGAGTAAGGACACAAAGCTATGGACAACTGTGTATCTGAGCAGTGAAAATACCTAAAGCAAGATCCCAAAATCCTGTTCAGTAAGCACCTCTAGGTCCAGAAAAACCTATCCAGCAGCATGCCCTAAAAAATACTTTATCCAGTGCTCCTTAGGCACTGTGAACTAATCCCAGGCTTAGACTGTACGTACCACACTCAATTTCTATCATACAGCTCTGAAAAGAAACTAGAAATGAGAAATACAGAGGAATTTTGGAAAATTTAAACAGACATTACTTATGGAGATAATAAAACTACCTAGTTTGAGAGATTAATCATAAAGAGCTTTGATGAAATATATATGACATAAATACATGTCCCCTTTTCCTTACAAAATGGTGAACACATTCTTAAATATTTCCACAAGAAAATGCTAAAGTGACATAGCATTTGAAATAAATAGTTGGGTTGTTTTTAACTCGAGGCAACTTCACTTTTCTTCTGGAAAGTAATCTGCCCAGAAGGAAAAAAAAAGTGCAGTTTTGCAGCCAAAGTTACATCAGGAGAAAGGATAGAAAGGTTAAAAGAAAGGAGGAAAAAACTCCAACAAAAATCCCAACCATAAATACAAGTAAAGGCTATGATAAAAAAGGATGACATTTTTATCTGCAAGGTTTCTGATTTTGTCATAAGTAGCAGGTTTTCACAGTACTGGCACCGAGAAAAGGATAATCCTGTCCCACTGATTTGCCATTTTAACCACTTAAGTTCCAACATCCCTTCCAGGACACACCTTCCTCATTTTGAAACAAAACAGCCATTTTGGTAATTTCTTCATTTGCAAGGCACCTTTTCATATAAGCCCCAAAATATAGAATTTATCCTTATAAGTTTATAAAATTAATCTTATAGGAAGCAACTTCCATCTCTAGATAGAAAAAAACCACAACAAACCGTTTTCAGATACATTTTAGGTCAGGACTTTGAGATTTTATAAAACCAAAAAACAACAAGAAGAAAAAAAAATTAACCCCATGAAAAAACAAGTAGCAAACAGGGAAAGCAAATATTCACAGCTTATCACAGTGCATTTTACTATAGTCTGTATAAAAGCCCCTGTAAAAATACAGTAGGTTCAGGAATTCATCAGAAACAGGACTCCATGGGCAGTGAAATAACCATGCTTATTGTCTCTCAGCGGCATAGGAAAGTGCTTACAAGATTACAAAACTGATTGCAAGACCCACAGGAACAGGATCAACTGTGCACAAAAGTGTTGTGAAACAGCTTAAGGGGCTGAACTTGCTGGAAAGGGGACTGGGCAGAGACTTTAAAAAACGTTTGCCATGATTTGAAGACATAGCACAAAATAAAACCTGTTAAAAATCAAACACACACTGTAGACTTAAATGTTCATGAAAAACATCAGTCCTGGTATTTCCACTTAAAGCCTCTGACAACAGGAAGGCAAACTCCTCCTCCGCACACACATTCCAGGGTTGATGCAGGTATATGAATCAAGGCTCACTTACTCTGAGCCTCATCCACCCTAAACTCAAACCCCACTTATCAGGCTGGAATAGTGTTTTTCCTTCAGTTCTGGTCTTTCCAATTCCTAGCCTGCACCTAACTCAAAAGGTGTCAAGCTAACTTAACCCATCATTTTTTTAAGTCCTTTTAAAGCTTTAAAACAAAACCAAAAAACACCAAAAAATGGATGAGCCCATAAATATCCCCCACGCCTTTAATGGATGCTTTGAGCATGTCAGGAATGCAATACTGGGACTGTGACTTGGGCAGTCACAACATGTGATCTTTAAAAAATAGACTTAAAACTGGAAAGAAAACCTCAGTCTGTTTATCTACACTAACAAAGATCAAAGCTCCTTATTTTGCTTCACTATTTCCAAAGAAGTAAAATCCAGCCTGCAAAAGGAAAACTGCACAACAACCAATTTTTAGAACAGAAGTTCCCAGCCTCTGGAGTGTTTATTGCTTCCTAAACTGTGAATGTGTGCCAGGTAAGAAATCCTGAGCACACTCCTCATCCCACATGGGTGTAGGCCCATACAGGAACTGTGAGGAAGCTCCTCAGCTCCTGGAAGAGTCTGTACCCGGGCACTCAGGAGCTACTTCTATTACCTAGGAAAGGTGCTCCTCTCCTAAGCCTCCAGATGGAAACACGTGGCTGCTTCAGGGAGGGTCAGGTGTAGATCGGTGAGAGGCTGGAGCCACAGTTTGAGAGAAGACAAGAACATTTTCATTCATGTTGAATTATTCCTTGAGGAGGTACTTACTTATCTACCAACGTCCGAATTACAGCCAGTGTGTCAAGCACCAGCCCATCCACATTCTGTTTTTTCCTTCTGGGTTCATGAGGCCCTCGACCCCTCCTGGGTGGACGGACAGGGTCCCTTGGGTGGCTCCTTGCTTCAGGGATGTGTGTTCTGCTGTGCTCAGTTTGCCTGCCCCGAGAGTCCCCGTTGTCCTCAGCCCCGCTGTCATCACGGCAAACGCACGAGTTGCCCATGCTGCCAGCCCCCAAGGCACCCAGGAAATGGGGAATGTGGTGGTGCTCTAGAGTCAACAGCAGACCTTGGAAAAGGCTTCTGCTAGCATAGAACACAACCAAAGCAACTACAATCATCTAGGAAGTTTTAAGAGAAATGTTTGTGTGATCCTGGATTGTGATGTTTTTGCATTTTAAACGTTGCTACCAGCTGGAACGAGTGGGAAGTTGGAGACTTAGTTGACGACAGAATCACTTAAAACACACGTTGGTCATCCAGAAGGAGGTCTGAAAAAGCAAATCCAGAACAAGAGTCAGTGTTACTACTACTAGAAAACAACAGAAGAATTCCTATTTTAGTAAACACCACCGGTTTTGGTGGATAAAGCAGCTAAGAAATACAAGGCTTTACCTGAAGTCTATTGTGGGGAAAGGGAAAGGAAGGAAGAGGAGGAGGAGGAAGTTCCCTTGGTTAGGAGCTCCCGCCCACACACCATTCCTTTCCACACTACCTATTACTCCCCAGGTCCTTCATGGTTTTTGGATGCAGAGGAACAAGTTTGCCTGTAAATCTGGCACACTGCTACCCTTTAAATACTAAGTATCAACAAAGCAGTTTAATTTACCCTTTACAGAGACATACAGCTTATGCCACCCAGTAAAGGCTGTACACTTAAGGTTCTCATTTCACGTTGGGAACATTTCCAAAGTATAAAATAGACAAAATTGTAAAGAACTGATCTTACAATTATGGTTTAGCTCCACAAACAATAGACTTAAGGGAGAACCATTTGGTCTACCTGCACATAATCACGAACATGCCTACATCTCCTGCATTCTCACCCAAAGAAGCACCAAAGCTGAATTAAACAGGAATTATAGACACCATTTTAATGCCTTACAAATCTAACTGGAATTTTGAATTTGTTGTTGTGTGCCTGTTTGGATCTAGTGTCAAATCAGTCTTCCCTTTTTGGGAACAAAGACCAATTCAATCATTCTTCTGTTCTTCATTCAAATGGTTTGGATCACATACAGGCTCAGTAGCAACTGAGACCACAGGGCAGTCCCTTCCAACTATTAACTTAAAAATGCAAGAGAAAAAGGATTCAAAACCCTATTTTATAACAAGTTATGTTTCAAGCCATAGGGCGCATTTCTATAGAACATTACTTAAAGTTTCAAGTAAAATAAAACCCTACAAAAGAGATATCATTGCTTGCGCACTTCAGGCATGTCAGAATAAGTAATTTTTATCCTTTCAAGAATGAAGTTTAAGATTAACACTAGAAGTTATGGTGAATATCCTGTAATAGGTTATTTTCCTTCTTCAATTAATAAATAATCTCATTAATAGCAGACATGTAGCACCCTAAATTCAAAACAAAGCCAAAGAGAGCTGACACCTTTTAAATATGGAAGGCCCTCACCATCAGAGGCAACTGGCAACTCTGCAATTGCTGGCTGCTCTTTGGGACAAGATCACAACAACATTCAGGAAACCAGACACTGGTCATATGAGCAAGTCTTGGGATGTCAGCTGTCACTGGAAAAGCACTGCAAATAAGCTCTCACAGGCTCTACTGTAGTTTGAAGCATATAATCTTTTAGCACAGTGAAATGTTCAGTATTAAGAAATCAATGGGAGGCTAACTAAGAAAAAAAAAACAACAATTCCTCAAGGGATATTAATTGGAAAAAAATACAAGATCTTGACTTCTTGGTCAAGAAATTCCTAAATCACAGATCATCAAAAGGGTTTCAGCATCACATCATGCTTGCTTTATGCCCTAAGCAGTTTGGCCATCAGGCTCAGAGTCCTTCCATCTGAGCCAAGACAGCTGACACCTTCTCAGCGAGTCACAAGCAGATGAGAGGTGCCAGCGCAGATTGCAAAGACCTCAAACAGAATTGTCTGAGCTCACAACTGGTTCAAATTACTTTATTGATTTTAAAAAGAACTAGTTATATTAAATGCAAAACATGTCTTTCTAGGGAGTATGTATGTATTTATGAATCTGGGTCATTTAAGGACATTTTAGCAAGATAATACTAAAAGGTAAAGATTTAGAATCTGAATAAAGTTGTTCTGTAACTTATGAAAATGTTAACACAGTGAATCTATCTTGTCAGCAAAACAAAAATGGAAAAGCTGTATTTTAGACCTAAGAAATGAGTAAGAACCTACCTAAAGAAACAAAAGCAGACATGTCAAGATTAAAGCTGATTATTGAAGCCAAAGTTTTTCTGGCTGACAACGTAAAGCATGATTAAAAACAAGTCATTATGATCAACTCACCTGTAAGTTTGCTTGGTTCAGGAACAGCTGGGGAAGCTCACAAAGTGCTGTGGCAAAAGTGGATTGTTTTCCTCCAGGGCACAAAGTATCTAGAAAAGGCAGCGCCCTGTAAGCCTTTATGGTGGGCAGTGAGTCATTACTGACTCCTTGCATGCACTCCTAGGAACTGCACTGAGGAATCTCTGAGGAGAGATGGAAAAAAAGAAATCAGAATTCACTTGGAAACTGCATCTAAGGTAGACCTACACCTGCCATGACATTGAGCTGTGCTCAACGTTATTTCAATGTTATTTTCAGCTATATCCAGCCTTTACAGAGGGAATTCTCTCACGGCTCCTTCATGACTTCCCAGTTTGTCACCTAAAAGTTTTAAGATTAGACACAGATACAGAAAACCCAACCTGTTTCTACAGCCTTGGTGTTCCAAACAACACAGCACCAAATAGAGAGCAGTGCCCAACTCCACACCTCAAATTACTCCCTAAAGGAAAAAGAAGAGAGCAATAATATCTGCTCCAGATCCCCCTCAAGTAGACACAGTAGAAAATAAAAGTACACTATAAAAGTTGATTAGAAAACAGGAAGAGAGAAATGACAGGATAAACTCCCCTTATTTAGTAAAGAGCTGGGTTTGACAGCATTTACTTGGCTCTTGCTCACCCTCACACACAAGGAGATCATTGTCAAGCCTCAAACTGAAAGGCTGAATAATTAGAAACACAAGGTAGAAAGAGATTGCTACAGATCTGCTCACAAACCAGCTTGTCTGGATAGAGCATGGATGCAAGAAGAAAGGTTCTGAAGTGCAAAGGAAACTAACAAAAAGACAAGTTTTTATTCTACAAGAAGTAGCTGGTACTCCAGCTTTCACCAAACAGCACAAAATGCCAATGCCTGACACCTCCTCTACATCAGACAGCCCCTGTGGGACACTCAGTGAACAGTTGCCCCAGCACATCTTGCCCTCAACAAAGCCCGGATCAGATGCTGCTGGAGCAGGACACCCTCCCTGCAGAAGAGAAAAGCACTGTAGCCCCCTGTGCCCTAACACACCTTCACTGGCCACTGGGACCATCCCCACCACAGAAAGCAGCTGCTCTCCTGGCAGGCTCAAGCACGTGCCTGGATGCACAGAGGAGCCACAGGCTCAACAGGCTGACCAACCTGCCATGGCTGGAAGTCCAAGTGGGAAAGATGAAATCATCATCCATTGAAGGGATGCTGTGAGAGTGCATTTGCACCTGCCTGGCAGTGCAGATGCCCAGCTTGCCCCAGAGGAGCCTCCTCTGGATCATCAGATTGAGCACACCAGTGGAGGAGCTGGTTCCAAGTGGCACTGGGATCATTTCTCTGCAATGTGCAGCCCAAGAGCCGGTGATTCATCCCCTCAAATATTCGGTTACAGCCAACCACAATACTGCCTCATGATGGAAAATGCCTCTTCCTTCCATGAAATGGGAGTGCACTGCCAAGCAAACAAAAAACCCCTCGTGCACATAAATGGGGAAGGTTTCAGCTACCAAAAACACTTTACCAGTTTCTGCCACCACTACAAGAGTAAGACCAATGATTTCCCCTCTTGAGCAGAGTAACACAGGAGCTCAGTCAACAAACCACACAGTAAAGCTGATAGGTTTTCAAAAGCAAAACTGTAAGAGTTTTGGCCAGCAGTCTCCTATTAAAGAGATAAAATAAATAGAAATATTTCCTCAGCATTTCTTTCCCAAAGAAATGATGCTCCTAAAACGGAAGAGATGGAAATACTTGTGATGCCTGTCAGATGAAAGTTCAAACCAGAAGGAAACACTGAATTGCTGCAAGATAATCAACTTTGATACAGGCATAAGAGGAAGAAGAAGCCTGTTTGATAAACAAGCTTTTATAAGAAGGAGAACTTTCAGCTTTGAAATGATGGGGATAGTACTGAAAACCAAGAATTTCCAGTAAATTACATATAACTAGAATGTGAAATGGAGACTTTCTCAGGAGATCTCATTGACATGCAAGGTCAACCCCTCACCTGTGAGACTTGTGCAACTGAAGAGAAGCAGCTGCTGGGTGTCCAGCGTGGTACCACGCAGCGCACGCAGCCAAGGGACCAGGAGGAGTGAGTAAATACCCTGCTGGCTCTTTTGCATGTGGTAACCAACCATCATATTGTGTAATCTGAAGCAAACCCCTAATTCGGTTCTATTTTCTTTAAAAATACCTTGGAGGGTTAAGACTAGTGTCAAAACACGATGGGAAGCAGCCTTTACTGGCATGCAGCATTTCACAAAGCCATTGCCACAGCTGGTTGCTTTTTCACTGAGGCAAGAGCACCCTAAACCAAAAGCAGACTGACCTTGAGTGTGCCAGTTTCACCGAAAGTGAGGCTCACCAAAGCTTGCCAGCTCCTGCACAAGTGTTCATCAGTGAAAACCCCCAGGGTTGAACAAGGTTTATGCAAACAATTGGGATTTAACTCTGACGCCTTCTCTAGGTAATTCATCTTTGTCACAAACACAGAGCTGGACGATCTGATCTCGTTTGACTTGATGTGAAACAGAAAGCAGCAGACAGTAACTATCACCACAGTAGTTTCCTTTTCTGTAGACTGTGAAAGTCAGATTTTATAGTCACTTGCACATTGCACTACTTTGTCTTTTCACTTCCTTTAAACCCCTTTTTAAGCTGGTACAGGAACACTAAAATTGCAACACAGTTTTAAAGTGAACTTTACTTTCTCACTTAAATGAGTGTCAGCAGAATCCCTGGTAGGGATTCCTCCCTGCACAGTTTTTCTCTTACCTCTGGATACAGAGACACTAGTGCTCAGGACATGTCAGGCATCAGACTGTTCAGCTTTCATTCCGAAATGGAAACGGAAGCATTTACCACCTTCTGAGTTTCTCCATCTCAGAGGTCATCATTTGTCCTCTCACAGTCATTTAGGTGGAACTGTCCTTTGTGCTACAGAAAATCTCAACTTTGCTTCATGTCTAACACTGGTATGGATCACACTTCCTGCTTCTCAGCCCCCTAAGCCACAGATGTACCATTAAATTTCTTATCAGAGACTGAGCTTAAGTCATGCTTTGAGGCAGATGAAAGCACTTCTGAGATAATGATCTTTTATAAAGATAGTGGTGTCTGACAGCCCAGTGAAGTTGAACAAGAGGTGCCTCCAGCAGTGTGATGTGGCCTGGCAGAGCTGAACAAGCCCAGCAGTTGCCAAAGGAGCAGAGTATAATGCACTGCTTCAGAAGTGGCAGGGAGATAAAGATAATGCCCTGTAGATGGCAAGGAACACTAATCCTATAAACTGCAGGGATACAAGGACATGAAATAAAATCGATTAGCTATACCCTATTAAGTTTTGGCACAGACATTCATTTGGAAGCTTATAAATAACTCTTTCAATTAATTCAAGTTAATCTTCCTTGCTGCCCAGAAAGTTAAGGGTGTTATCAGCAATACAATTCTGACAAAAGCCCTCATGACATCAGGGTTCAATAATAAATAAAAAACCCCACCAAAAAACCAAAAACTCTCCCAAAAAATCCACAAGAAATTCCAGAATAGACAATTCTGGGAGGAAAGTGACTCTTCGGATACCAAGCAGAGGTATAGAATGGTAAAGAAATCACCAAAAAAAGACTTTTTTTAAAGCTTTATCCAGTAAAATTTGCAACAGTCCATTTCAGAAAGAATAAGGCTTTATCTATATCAGTATCCAGAAACCAGTGAAAGAGTTCTCTTCAGTCATGTGGAGATCAGCTCTTTGCAATACTTTAAGAACCTTGTGCATGAGCAAAATCTAAACCACAAAAGCATTTTGACAGGCAAGACAAGAGACTGAGCAGCTCAGACAGTGCAGCCCTGCCTTGGAAACTAAAATCAGGGCTAGCCCAGGGGCATCCAGGTGGGCACTGTGGGCACCAGGAAGATGCTTCAAGGAGGGACTGCTGGAAGCAGGGGCAGATTCTTGTCGCAAACCAACAACATCATGTAACAGCCAAAAAGAGTGGCAACGCAGAGTTTGGCTGTTTCTTTTCATTGCTTTTCTAACTCAGAGCTGGGCTCGTTTTCAGAGGAATACTGAGTGCAGAACTACTCTGTAGAAGGCAGAACAATCTCCTACCATAGACCACAGAACTAAGCCCACCTGCATGATGTGACTAAGCTATTATGAACATATTAAATTCACACATCCAAAAATTGTTTTCAGTGTAAAATTTTGACAACATTACTGAAAAACTCAACCTCTATTGGAAGCCTGACAACTGCCTTGGTGAGCAGGGCACAGAGCAATGCCTAGAACCAGGCTGAAGAAAGTTCCATGCCTTGATAATTGAAGCAGCATCAGAGGATGAACTGATCTTTCAGTGGCCAGAGTTGAGAGCCACCTTTGTGGTCTTCCCTGCCAGCCATGGAAAGCTGGCTGCTCTTTGCCAGACAAAGTCCAGGACTGTACTGAGAGAGCAGGAAATGCCCTTCTAATTCTCCTTCCTCCTGTGAGCGGATACAGTGACAGCTGCTCAAGAGACTGTCATCTGAGTCCAATACAACATGTAGGTCACTAGGTTAGCAGACCTGCCTTGGAAGCACTCATGGAAAGCACAATTCCTGAACTACCTGGGGCTTCCAGAGCTGAAGAATACAGAACCTGAAACACAGCTCTGTGCAGGTCACTGGAACCCCCTTATCCCACCTACTTCACAGAATCACTAGGTTGGAAGAGACCCTCTAGATCATCAAGTCCAAACCATGCTCTAACACCTCAACAAAACCATAGCACCAAATGCCACATCCAATCTTGTTTTAACCACATCCAGTGATGGCGACTCCATCATATCCCCGCACAGACCATTCCAGTACTTTATCACAGAACTTACTTAAAACAACAGAAAACCCACACAAGAACTCAGCTTCATTTCTCCCCATCTGTCTCTTCAGGACCTTTCCTTTTGCCCTGCTACAGGTCTGCCAGCACGGCAGGCTGCAGGAGAGAGCCCGGTGTGGATTCACCAGCCACGTGTAACAAGTGCTCCTGCCAGGTCTCACAGGTGTCCTGCTCCAACCACTGAGATGTGGCATTTTCTTACACTGTCTTAGAGCCTCTGCCAGTACGAAGAAACCCAGAGGAAGTTGCTCAATGTGCTGTGGCCAAGGAGGGGAAGGGGCCTGACTGCCCAAGAGATGGCTTGGACAAATGCAGGTGGGTCAGGAAGTGGCAGGATGATGGGGATGTTCAGGTCTCACAAGGCAGTCTGAATATGGCTTAAACAAGACTGTGCACCCAGTCTAGTCAAAAAAGGCAGAAAGCTCAAAAACTATTTAAGAGGCTTTCAAAATCCTGTAACAGTACCAGGAACACAAAGTCTCAGCCACCTGGGGCTTCTGCTAAATAACTTTCTGAGGAATTTCAGGAGAATTAGGATTAAATTGTTTTGATAATTACATTTAAACACCACTTCTCTAAATGTTACAAAGGGGTAATGCTCTAAAGAGAGAATAACTCACCTGTTGTTATTTTTAAATCTTTTATATCAGGACTGATACATTAACCAGAGTTCGAGTGCAAACACACACACACACCATTCTTCAACTCACCATTAGCTGAATGTTTTTAAAAGCAGGGAGAACAATTCTAACCCTGCTCCATGCCAGACAGCTTTGCCTTTAGAGAAAAAAACAAAGAGCATCAGCAGGTTGCTGGATTTCCTTTTTTCAGTATGACTTTCTAGCATGTCCCACTGTCTGCAGGAAGGTATAAGATACACATGAACGGTGCAGCCTCCTGGTTTGGAATTCACCAGCTGCCCTCTAACCTATGATTCAAGCTGTAATTGTACCAGTTTGTGCACCTGCACTAAAGCAGCAATCCAAAACTCATGCCAACACTGGAGATCAAAATGTCCTCGACACTCATCCTTCTCACACCTAACAAAATTCCAAGATATTCAGACACTTAAAGCAAATGCAAAGCATTTTCTATGGAAAAAAAAAAAGCCTTAGAAATGGAGAAAAATGATTACAGTTGTGTTTCATATGCTCAGAAACCACTATTTCCCTGAGGCGAGAGATTTATTAGGAAAAGAATGGATTTCTTGTTACTGGTCATGGTAAGTCACTGAATTCCATGTAATAAACATGCATTAAAAACCAAGGAGCAGCACCTCATCCAAGACTTTGGACTGCCAGGTATCCCTGCTGCAGAGGCAAACCCCACCAAGCACAGGAAGTTCCCACAGCAGAGCTGTGCTTCCAAAGTACAAGTCTGGTCTCAGTAATGGCAGATCAAGGGCAGGTAATGACAAGCACTTCTGAAGAGGGATCGTGATGCATTGGTCAGTCACGCAACCTCATGAGTCATGTGTGAACATTTGACTTTTATTAGACCTCAGCAACATAATGAAGAATAGAAAAGGAAATAAAAATCATGCTGGCACAGCCACTGCCCTGCAA
This sequence comes from Toxostoma redivivum, assembly GCA_013397375.1. NCBI lineage: Eukaryota > Metazoa > Chordata > Aves > Passeriformes > Mimidae > Toxostoma > Toxostoma redivivum. The sequence continues at coordinate 106,854 of VXBI01014347.1, forward strand.
TGCCAACTTTACAGTTACCACACACACAGACCAGGAAAATCAAATATACTGTCAGGACACAAGGCAATACAAAGTACACGAGATATTCGAAAGACGAGGAATCTCAGCATAAGAACACTGCCTGCACTGCTTTAAGCAATGAATAAATTCAAAGTCTACTGACCAATCATAAGTTCAATAGAGGAAAAAAAACCACACAAAGACCAGGCTGAAATGGTGAACACAACATATTGATAACTGAGCAGAACAGGATAAATATCATTACATTAGCTGGCCTTCAATTTACTACAAGGTGACAGCATTTTAAGTTGCTGCCTCTGTGTTGAGAGGGAAACCAGACCATTCACATGATGAGCCTTGCTCCACTTTGTAAGGATATCACCACACAGCTACATGACCAACAGAGCACATTGCCAGGTAGAGGAGATAATGATATGAAAGGAAATTTGAATGAAGAAACCTAAAGAGTTACAGTCCAGTAAGTGTTCTATGACAAATATCTGCCTTTATCACCAACTGCCTGCTTACACTAATAAATATCTTCCTGTTATTCCTTAATTTTAACAAACAAGCAAAATCTTGAGGAGAATTGACTCTGATTCCACCTGATGGGCAGAATATGAGGGACATCTTACTTTACAGGAGGGAACCAAAACATTGTAAGTGATCTATTTCAGTCCTATCCATTAGACTCACAGCAAATGAAATGCACTTCAAGCCAAGACCTCCTATGTGAAAACACTGATAATGTACCAAGGGAGAGCACTGCAGGGTTGTGCAGGAAACCATCATGTCCCTCTAAGAGGGGAAAAAAAAAACATTAAGGAAAATCACAGAATAATGTATCAGTGAGAGAACAAGAGAGCCACTCAGTGACCAAATTAGGAGGCCACTCATAGAGTAGAATACCACAGTGGTTACCACCAAGGGTTGCAGTGAAATTCCACGTATAGGAGACTGAAGGTAAATAAAAAGGAAAGTTAAAGACCTCAGGGAAACCAATAAGCCCACCCTCCTGCAAACACACACTGGTATCACAGCTGATGATAAGAGAGGTGTGTGGACAAGCTGGATTAGGTCTATCAGCAATCTAAGAGTGGGTTAACAACCAAGGCTAAACTAATAAACAATCAGCATCAGCAAGAGTTATAACAAGAGTTGTGCAGAATGCAAAACACAGCACTAAAATACCCTGGAGGAGCTTCCTACTCAAGTGATGGACAGGGAAAGCTGAAAACTTTCAGTTAGCAGGAACCTCAAGAGAATGTCTGGATGAAAGGGGAAGAGACAAGAAGCAATCACGCAACTACAATTGTGCTTCACTCATCTGAAAAAGAACACACCACGGGAAATTCACAATCTGTTCAAGCAGACCTATAAATAGGAACAAACAGCAGAGATTGGGGCACAAAGCAATAATAGCAATGTCCTAAAGGGAGGGAGAGAGGAATGGGTGCCAGGAGGAGAAAGGGCCTCTTTTGCTGAGTGGACTTGAGCAGAAAACAAAGACACAGGCAAAAGCGCTTATAGAAGAATGGGCCAGATTTAGATGAAAGAACAGATCAATTCTGTGCATTTGGATAAATGCAAAACAAAAATACATTTAACAGCACCACAGACTCTTAAAATAATATGACAAGTTTTGAGAATGCACAGTCCTCTGGAAATACAGTCAAATACAGGAGTCCAAGAGGAGGTGAGATGCAAGGGAATATTTCAGGCGGCTCAAAGGTGATGAGAACATTCACTGTTTAAAAATCTCTATAGTTTAACGAGAAAATAGCAAAAATTTTAATACCAGGAATAAAACAAGGCACAGATCACAACTGGATGTAGGCTTCCACATGACAATCTCATAGCAGTGATGGATGTATAGAAAATTAGTAGAAAAGAAGAACTGAGCTGAGGACCAGCATGAGAAAAGAAAACAACACCAAAACAAATACATGCATTCAGTGCAAGACAAAGGACAGAAAAACTAAAATCCTGAGGCAAAGCTAGTGCTAAGTAGGAAAAAAAATCCTCTTACATTGAAGAAAACAAACACTGACACAGACATAAAATGAAAAAAAACCAAAACCACCAAACACACCAGCATTCAGAAAACAGAGCAAGCTGAATAAATTTAGGAGAGAAAAGGCAGCTCTTACGTCTGTGTTTCTCCATGAACCAAAGTTTCACTGTGTCAGAAAAAACTGATAACACTGGCTGAGCACCAAAATAAATTCTGGGCTGATGAGAGTAGGCAATAACAAAACAGAAAATGAAAGGTAAGGCGACTACAGTCATCCTTGGGACCTATGTTAAGACTGTACCTAGAAGGGACCATGCACCTACTGCTACAAAGCAGAAGATATAAAAAAAGGCAGTTCTAAAAAGAGGGGGCCAATGAAGGCCTGCGAGACAGAAACAGCGATCAGCAGGACAGAATCAAAAGGCTTAAAAGAGAAACTCATGCTCTATATGGGTATAATACAAGCAGTGAACAAATCCTGCTTTATAAGCACTGAAGTGGGAGAGCAGAGCAGAGCCGAGGTGTTACCGCACCCGTAGCAAAGGTGCCGCTGCCTAATCTACCGCTCAAGAATGCAAAATAAATAAAAGATCCGGGTAAACGAGTGCATTTGGTGGCCCGCTCCACACCTTCACATCTCCTCTGCAAAGACAGAAAACTTGCTGCGGAGAAACATTTTCACACTGAGAGCAATAAAGTTTTCAGGATTCTGACTCCTCACATCCCTGTAACAATATTCAAGGGCTCAACACCACTGTCGTGTTTCCGAGCTGTCAGAGCAGCACGTCGGGGCTCCGATTCCATGTCATTTTGCCCCTCGCACCCCAAACCCGCCGTGGCCAAGCCCTTGTTTTGCAAGTCATACGAGCCCCGGGAGCGCTCCCCGCACCGGGAGGCGCCGTTAGGAAGTTCCAACCCCTCCCGGTCCCGAGCAGCGCCGGGCTCGGGGCTCGCCAGACCCTCCGTTCATTCACCTCCTGCCGCTTTCTTGAGCGAGCTCCCAACTCCACACGCCAGCCCAGCTCTGCCCAGCTCCGGGGCTTTTCTGCGAGCTCAGCGAGCCCGGGGGCTGCACCTCGGCCACCCACCTCTTCGCCCTCCTTGCCCTCCCCAGTAGTGGAAGCACCGGTAGCCCCGGCGAGGCAATCGGGGGGTACCTACAATCCCTGGGGGCACCTGCATCAACCACCAGAGCCGACAGGACCCCGGGCCGCTGCCTGGGGCCGGGGGGCTGCGCTGGCCCGGCCCCCGCCCCAACCGGGACCT
>VXBI01014347.1:110396-156160 GCA_013397375.1 Toxostoma redivivum
CGGTACGTGCCGGGGGCGGGCCCGGGGCGGTGGGGCCGGAGGAAGCGCCAGGGGCGGGGATAGCGGCCGTGGCCGGGCCGCCGGGCCCTTCAGGTGCAGGGTGAAGAGGGCCGGGCCTGGGCCCCGCGAGGGCGGCGGGCCGGGGGGCGCTCCCGGGCTGAGGGGCTGGAGGGAAGGTGGGGAGGGGAGGCGGCAGTGAGGACTCGGAGCAGATCGAGCCGGGCACGCCCGGGAGGGTTTCCCGCACCGAGCTCTGGGGACACCGCAGGAAGCGGGGCCCGGGGGCGGGTTCGGGCTGCTGGGGAGCGATTCATCCCCTCCGTGTCCGGGGCGGCTCCAGGCTCGGCACGCAGAGCCTTGTTTGATGTGGTGCGGGGTACGCTGCCCGACCTGGATCAGTGGTGGGTTATGGGATGGGTGGTTAAGTAGTCTTTGTTATTTAATGAGGACTGAATGTGTTAGAAGGTGCACTCGGGTACCCAACACACCGTCACTGCTCTACATCTGTTCCAGCCTAAGTGGTGTCACGGGTTATGAAGTTTGAGAGGTTTTTTGATCCTGAGGGTGTTACCATCTGGTATTATAAAAACCTGCAACAACTGTGACAAACTTTTGTCGTTTGCAGTGACAGCATAGCCCTAGAATACAGTCACCAGATGCAAACGTAGATAAATAGGGAGAAGTTGCCAAATGCATGTTTTTTGTCGGGTCTGGTTTGTGTGTGTTTGTTCCAGATGGTAGAGGAGAAAGAATGCAGCAAGATTAGCAAACTTTATAAGTGCAAGTGAACTTTAATCTGATGCTGCTTGATGGGGTTTTTTCTCCCTATGTCTCTAGTCCTCAAGATGGGGTTGTCAGTATCAGACACCAGTTTTCAGGATGGTGTTGAAAACACTTTTGCTGCATCTCAGGCCTTAGTTAGTCTCCAGCCACTTCATGTATCTTAAAATATATTGTCTGACTGACCCAGGTGGTTTGCTACTGAAGGCTTTTAGTCCCCAGAGAATACTGTGTTCTTGCAGAACCCCTCTCTTTCAGTTTGCTTTTATTACTTTCTGTCAGCATTATATTGGAACATTTTGTTTCCTCTCTAAATGTATAGGTTGAGATGACACAAGTGGAGGAACAAATTATGTTGTTTATGCTGCACTTGGACAGGAAAGCTGTCCTTGTGATCAGGACGTGTATTCAGCAGTGATATTCAATTTTTATCTTCTCTGTAGCTTTCCAGCTTGAACCACCTTCAGAAATTACCCCAAAGAGCAAGTGTTCCATGCTTTCTGGAAAGTGGGCTTCTCTTAGCATGGATTTTTTTCTTAGATATTAAAAAAGATAGACAGATAAGTTAAAAAATAGAAAATCCACAGCCCTGGATCTGTCCTTCCTGTGCCCAGCTCTTAAGAGAATTCTTTTGTCTTAACTTATTTTAATAATACTAACTTTAATAATGCATCCTGCTGTAACAAATATTTGTCCAATCCTCTAACCTGTATTTCTCCTGAGACTTCAATTTTTTTCATTTTTGTTCCAAGCAATACCCCACAAAAGTATCCATTTTTGAAAGAATTTCAGGACTTCCTGCAGGACTGATTCCTTGTGGTATGAAGGAAGGATGATAAACAGGTTTCTTCCCTTATTTGGGTTACTGCATCCCTTCTTCCATGGAAAAGAAACTGTTCTGGGTTCTCTTTTGTGATGAAATGCAGACAGGATGAGATCCCAAATGAATAGTACTTGGTAGAACTGTGGGCAATCATCTGCAGTCCTTAACTTGCTGCAGTCATACCAGGGAGATAATAAAGTAGGAAAAAGTTTTATTTGCATGTCTTTAAATGCATAGCTCTGTGTTATTGTGTTTTATCTTCTTTTTCTTTTCTGCCAGGGTTGGGATTAAATGCTTGACAGACAGTATGTTGTGTTTGGGCTTAGCTGTTTATTATTTCTTATTTATGTTACAGTGAGTTTAACAGTACTTCTAGCTAACAAGCTAAATATGGCCACGCATCTCTCTCTCTACAAGGCTTTTTAAGCCTCAACTGTCCAATTAAGAATGAACACTTATATTATTTTTACTTTTAGCCTAATAACTAATCGCCCGTGACCCGCAATGCGGAATTTTCTATTTAATTACAAAAGTACCGCTTAGACTTATGAAGAAGAAGGTGAAGAAGAAACTTCTGTCCTAAAACTTTTATCTTGCTTTCTATGTATTGTTATATTCTAAAACTTTAAATTCTAAATTTTCCACCATGTAACATTACAACCTTTATTCAAACTACAAACCAGTGATCCCAGTTTTATAATTTAATTTTGGAATCTTTCTGCATGGCTTCAGGTCAAAAGCAGTGTTCTCCTGAGGATCAGCGCTCATCAGCACAGAAAGCCCAAAACTCTCAGTTTCTAGAGTTTCTAGGGTTCCAACACTGTGTGTTGTTTGGGGTTTTTTTGTTTGTTTGTTTTTTGTTTTGTTTTGTTGTTGTTTTTGTGGTTTTTTTGTTTGTACTATACTTCTGTGCACAGTTTTGATGTACAGGCTTGAAACAAAAACAGGCATTAGGGCTTCATTGTGTAGCATGGACCTGGCAGAATAATTCTGAAAGGAGACACCTAGGACTTACAGAGGCAGTTTGTTTCATCTTGGGCTTACAGGTGTCAAGAAACTGAGTTTCCTTGTTAGCTTGACTACTTGGAGCATCTCCACCCTGCACCTGGTACTGAAATCTTGAAGCAGAGGATGGCTACACTGTGTGGGAAGGGGCTGTGCTCTCTCCAGGGGAAGTGCTGCTCATTTTCTAACCCCAGCTCTGTTTTAGCCATGGGGAATTCTCTCTCTCACTCATCTGTTGACCTCCCAGCCAGGTCCCCCCAGTTTCTATACCAGGCACAGTGTTCTGTGGTCATGATTCTATGGAATTTCCCTTTGGCCAGTTCAGGACAGCCAGGACTGTCTTGGCCACTTTCCCTCATGGCTTCTTGTGTAGCTCCTCAGAGACATTGAGGAATCCTTGACTTAGGCTAAAACTGCAGGAGAGTTATCAATGTTATTGTCACACCAAACCCAAACCACAGAGCTGTACCACTTACTAAGAAGTTTAGCTCTGTCCCAGCCAAAACCAGAACAGTTGCTAATTTCTGAACTCTCACTGTTATTCACATCTAAATACATGCATTCAACGACTGAAAACAGGCAAGCTTTCTCAAATTTTTATAGATTGGGCAAAAAGAACTTGGGATTTGATGTTTTGCCATCACTTTATCTCTGTTCAGAACAGACGTGGAGGAACAGAAATAAAAGGATGAGAGTGTAGGTAAGGGTATTTAATTTTATTTTTTTAAAATATCTTATTTAAGCAAAGTAAATCCATTAAAACATGACTTTCAGAAAAACAGCCTGAGGCAGACAACTAGCAGGAAAGATATAATTATGAAAAAAGAGTAAAGAAGGAGTAATAGATGCTTATTAGTCTTAGCAGTTATGTAGTGAGTTTGTGTCTCAGCCAGTGCTTACTATGCAGCGTTCTTTAGAGAACTGAAGTTATTTTAAGGGCAGCAGGTCTGTTTTTCAGGATATTTAATAATGTTTCACTCACTGAAAAGCATAATCAGACTCCTGATGTTTTTTCTGGGTTGTGTTTCTAGGGGACACTATTCCACAATGGATGGGGGAGATGGAACTGCTGACCTCGTGATTAACAAGAGGTTTGTGTCTGAAGCAGAGCTAGAGGAGAGACGAAAGAGAAGGCAAGAGGAATGGGAAAAGGTCCGAAAACCTGAGGACCCAAAAGGTATGGACTAGATCTTAGTAATTACAGGAAAAAGATCTGAGAATTTTTCACTTCTGTGCAAAATAGAAATAAAAAGTAATGGCTTTTCATATTCTATAATTTAAAAGGTTTTTACATGACAGAACTGAGAACTGTTGGTGGTTTAGTGTTTCTAACATATGGTCTCCCTTCCTGATTTGTTCTTTTCAGAATGCCCAGAGGAGGCGTATGACCCACGGTCCTTGTATGAAAGGCTCCAGGAACAGAGAGAAAAGAAGCAGCAGGAGTTTGAGGAGCAATTTAAATTCAGTAAGCACCAGCAGCAACTGCATGTGTTGTATGCAACAGCTGTGCACAACTTCTGAGTAAAGGACATAACTGTGTGTCTTGTCTCCCTCTCTGAGAGGGAAACAAAGGCTTCAGGAGAGTGTTATTGAAATCCTAGATTTTTAAAGGAACACCTTCTGGACATTGAGACAGCACTGCACACATGCAAAACTCAAAAAGTGTTTGCAGTTATCAAGCTGCTTTACTTTGGGAGAAGTAAATTTACGTATTTTGATTCTTCAAAAGTGGATGTTTGACTCTTCTAATGAAATGGGAATCCAATTTATATTGATGTTTGAATTTCTGGTTTTATAGAAAAGCCCTTTGAAAAATGGCAAGTACAGATAGCAGCATTAATGCATTAAAGTCTCCAGCTGGATGTACAGGATTCTTTCCTTCCAGAGAGTTTCCAGTAAACTTCAGTAAACTTTTGATCCCAGTCATTTTTGGTAACATGACTAAGCAATTCTTCCCCAAGGAGCTACCCAAAAATTGACTGCTGTCAGCCTGAATGGGAAGGGCTTCTAATAACTGTCTAAATGAATAGTTTTTCTTGCCCAGTTATGTTAGATCTGCAACACCCTTTGGTAATCCAAGTACTGGAATGGAAAGTAGTCCTGAGAAGTAAACCCACTTCTGCTTTTAAGGCAACCACAGCAGAATATCAGATACCAGCTAACCTGGAGAACAAAACCAGCCTGGGAGGGAACCTCCATAAAACCTCAGCTCAAAGGACCTCAGTGGCTGCTCCTCTTACTTTGCAGATGAGGCAGGCAGAAAATGAAATTAATTCATGTCACTTGCTTAAAAAAATGTCCGATGTTTCACTACTTTTGCTCTCTGAAGGGGCCCTCAGCGGTTGTAGTGAGTGCTACAAGTTACTGTTTAAAGATTTATGAATGAGCTCTGCATGAGTTGGAAGGAGCAGGGATTGGCTTTTATAAAGTAACCTCAAATAATAATTGATTCCCAGGGCTTGTTTGTCAGACACAAGCTTGCCAATTATCAGTATAAATGGATTTCCTAGTTTGCCCTTAAAATGATTAGGGCTTGCCTATGTGGGTAAAGATTAAAAATATGGTGACTTCATATAAAAGCCTAAAAATCCTCCTATGGAATTAAACTTTAATGAAGACTAAAGGTGATGTTTGGGTAATATCTCTGATGATGACTACAAACAGCAAGATTTGATCTTTCTAAAACATACTGTTTATTGTCATTCTAATTAAATCATTTGCTCAGGAGGCACTGAACATTTGCAGAACAGGAAATAAAAACTTCCTGCTCCTCTAGCATGTACTTTCCTTAAAGAAGGGTAGCATGTTTAGAAAGAATTTGTTATTATTTGGAAATTAGGAGTTGCCTGGCTTCTATTTTTTAAAAAAATTTGAACAGGTATTAAAAACTAATTAGGTTGGAATAATTTGTTCTAAGAAAATGTACTTCCTCTTTTGAGGCAAGATTTTTAAGGGAAGAAGTAGTGTGGTTTTTTAAGTTATTGGTTGGTTTAAGAACATTCAGAGGAGACAGACCTGGTGTCTGAAACCAACAAATTTCTTCTTTCTTTATTCAGAAAATATGGTAAGAGGCTTAGATGAAGATGAGACACATTTCCTTGATGAGGTTTCTCGGCAGCAAGAGCTACTAGAAAAGCAACGAAGGGAAGAAGAGCTGAAAGAATTAAATGAATACAGAATATCCTTTGCACTAAAATGGCTGGTGGTTACCTAGAGGAGGGTAAGAGTGGGCTGTAGTTTGTTCTGTTGACATTCTTTTTATAAAACTGCTTTTTACTGAAGGTGTATATTGATACATTTTCAAAGTTTATTGTAGTTTATTTCATTGTAGCTTTGATAGACCACTGCAATGTTTGATATTCTCCTCTCAACTCCCACTTCTTTGATACTTTTCTTTCCTTCTCCCCTCTTCATTGTTTTGGGGTTTGGTTGTGGTTTGTTTTTTTTCTGTTATTGAGGTCATGAAATACTATCACTAAAAAGAGAAAGAGAACATAAAGAAAAACCAGTCTACTATTTCTAATCTTTTGCTTTTGTCTTCTTATGGAAAATTACATGTGGTTTTTTTTTAACTGCCTGGTTTTAACGTACGTTTGAAATAAGGTGTGGATTGCTCTCTCTCTCTCACTCTTTTTGGGGTATTAGATAACTTTCTCCCTTGCTGATACCTGCAGGATGAGAAATTAAATCCATCTGTGCAGGTGTGCTGACTTTCTTCTGGCAAGTCAGTGCCCATTAAGTCTCGACTCCTTTGGGTGATAGACACTTGTAGGCAGGACTAAGAGCAGGACAGTTTGGCTTTGCTGTTAAATGCCTAATTTTCTTGTAGCTATACTAGAAAATCATATAGAATGCTTTTCCTCTCTAATTAGTGCCAGTCAAGGGAGGTTGGAATGATTTGCGAATTTCTGCGTTAAGCAAAATGTTGCTTTCTTGAGGTTTACTGAACCTATGCAGAATCTGATGGTTTCCTTGTCTCCATTGCTTTTGTGTTATGGGTGAACAAAACAAAAATTCTCAAGTAAGCTTTAATATAAATGAAAGAGCTTGTGAACACAAGAAGGTGACCAAAACCAGTCAGCAAATAAAATTGAATAGTACTGATACTACAAAGTTTGGTCTTACCTTGTGTTAATCAATGATTTACAATTTGGAGTGTGTGTCCTGTGAAGAGCATCTCAATTAGCTCAGGAATGTGTTTGTGAAAAAGCAATCCTGATGCATTTTTTTAACTTCAGAAATAAGCTGCAGTTAGCTGATGGATTTTTGGAGTATTTTCTTGATTTGCTGGATCTAATCTTGGGATATTCATGGGTTATATTTAGTTTGGGTGATGGTTGCTCGCGGGGCTGGCTGAACCAGGGCTGTGCTGTGGGAGCAGCTGACAGCTCTCGTTACGTCACGTACATCTGGGGTGAACCATACCAGCCCTGAGGGAATCTTGAGTTGCCTTGAATTAGCCACATAACACACAGATCCCTGAACAGCCTGATCAAGTTGTACAAGCCATCTTACCTCAGTCTTTGCACTCTTAGTAATATTGGTGGCTCTGAAGTCTTGCTGTAAAAATTAAACTGTAGAACTTACTGCTGATGGAGTGGAGGAAGGGAGAATGTTTTACAGTCACCTCATCTCATGAAAAAATCAAAAGTGTTGCCCATTTAATTTCCTTTTTTAAATTATTTTTATTTAACCATAATATTTCAAGCAACTTCAGAGCAAATTGACTTGTGTTTGAAATTTTTGGCAGTATTCTGGAATGTGTTTTTTGCTTCTGCAGGTTGTTACTGATGGTTTGTCACTGCAGTGACAAAAACCACTGTGCTGCATCTATTGCTACTGTTTAAGTGTTCTTCCAAATTAATAAGAAGAATGTCAACACAATGGATTTCATTACTTATTCTTTTTCCTGGTATATCATCTAATTTAAGCTACCCAGAGGCATTAATTTCATGGTAAAAACTGCATCAGTATTCAAGTACAGAGAAATTTTTTTCCCTAATTTTTCAGGTTGAACAATCACAAAATTATACATCTTCAGGATAAATATGCCTTGGAGTATTTTAATGTACACTTGAGCATAAGAAATTCATATGCATGGATGAATAGGAATTTTTCTTTCTCCTGCACGAATAACTAGATTTGTTTGTTCCTTACCCAATCCATACCCCCCTGTTCGGATAAAGATTTATAAATATTTTTAAGCCATTTTCAATAACTATTTAAGAACTAGAGCAACTTGTCTTCACTGCTATCTAAATGTAGGAACAGTCCCCCTCCAAGAAGCTGGCTTTACTGAAGGACAGCTTGTTTAGTGCAGTTGATATTTAAGATTGAGAGGTTTGTTTCTAATGTTGTCTTCCTGAGAGGGAACACTTCTTGGCTGGGTATAGCATTACATTTGCTAATGACAGCAGGATGTATAAAATACCTACTAAAAATGTACTGTGCCTTTCTAGTTGAGGAGTTTTAGGAGAATGCATCCTGGATGGAAGCTAAAAGCCTGTAATTTGGTAAATTTTAAAAGAAAAGCCTTTGAGTTCTCAGCCAGGCTCCTAATATAACAAGGTAAAGGACCTAAATGTGGCAGTTGAGCACTGCAGTGTGTGGAAGAATTGTGTGGCAACATCAAATCAAGTTCGGCACAAGGAGCTTTCAGATGACTTCATACAGCCACAGGATGGCACTCCTGTGCTATCTCAAAAATAGATAAAATTGAACAGTGGTTTGGGCTGAGAAGACTTTTGGTTGAAGTAAGGAGCAGTCTGGGTTACTGCTATATCCTTAGGAAAATCAAATAATAAATGGCATCTGAACATTCCTGTTGTAAAGTGATTGGAGATTGTCACTTCAAAGCAGAGTCTAATTTGATTTTCAGATGTTCAGTGGGGGGAAAAAGCTATGGCTTCAAATATATGAGCCATCAACGTGAAATTCACTATCCAGTCAATATATCTCTGCAGTGACGGGGGCACCTGTAAAACTCCAGCTTGTGGAATTGTAGTTGGAGGAGAAACTGTTAGAACACTAGATTTGAGTTTGTAAACATGTTTTTAAGCCAGGTTAATTTGCCTTTACCTGTGCAGTTAAATTTTTTACTGAATTTTGTGTGACTCTCCTGGCACTTCATGTACAAACAGGGTCAGACAGATTTTTTGACAGATTTCTCTTCATCACACAAGGAGACATGTTCAGTGTGTGCAAAGTGTGCCCTAACAAACATACCCAGCTCCTTCTTATCCCATCTGAGAACCTGCTTAAGCTTCTCCAATTCATTATAGGTTTCAGCTGCATTCCACCTTGCTAACACTGTTTTAATCTACTTAGCTTTTCTGAGCAGTTGCAGTCTTTCTTGGGTGAATCTTGGATCACAGTTCCCCTTATTCAATGTCTCCTTTCTCTTGAGATTGGTGCTCAGACCAGCAGTAGAAGCCTTACAGAGAGATGAGCTGATAAAGTAGTGCTAAAGACCAAACCTAAAAAATGAAATTTCTGTCTTGCTATGCTGAAATCTGCTGAACTCAGCAAAAAGAGGGTTTGAGGAGTGGAAGTGAGTGCATATATTGCTACTTAGCTTTTCTGGTAAGGATTAGAGTCTGGAGCAGCAAATTTGAATTACAAATGTGTTGATCTCCATAGTAGGGGAAGTACTGCATTGCCTGTTTGGTTTATTTGTTTTGGTCCAGCTTCACCTTTTTGCTTTTTTAAGGTCTTCAGGAAAAGGCAGGATTGTGGATATGTTCATGGGTGCTGGGTGTTTTGTGTTACACCTTTCTGGCTTCAGAACAGCAGCTCCCAGGCTGCTGCCTGGACATCTTCACATGGAGAGCTGGTCCTGATACCTGAGAGAGCTCTGACCCCAGAGGGTGAAGTATCTTCTCTTTTGGCTGAGGCTACCAGCTCAATGTTATTACAAATAAGTTTATTTTGATAGAATATGTGAATGAACTTCGGTCGCTGCTGTCAGCAGAGCTGGCTAAATATATCAGGAAGGAAATGTCTGTTCTCCCCCTTCCTTCCCAGTTGATCCTTAACCCTTAATTCACAGCACTCTCGCTAAAGTGGGAGTCAGTATGGACCCAAAGAAGGAAACTGAGAAGAAATTGCCCATGAAGTCAGTGGAAAACAAGAACAAATTTTCTCAGGCAAAGCTGTTGGCAGGAGCTGTGAAACACAGAAGGTTAGTTTCACACCTCTATAAATTCATGAGGAACGGAACCCAGTTAGCAGTGTAAAGGGAGACAGGCCAAAACTGCCTCCAGAGAGTGAGGTGTAAACCTTAGCCCTAAAGAAAAAAGGGGGAAGGTATAAGAAAAGACCAGTCTTGTTGCTATAGGCTCTCACAAACTGTGGGGAAAAACATGAAGCAAATCAAATAGATAAGTGTGTGTAAAGCAAGTGGGTAGGATCTTCATTTTAGAGTGCCAGGCTTGGGCAATCCTGCTTGGGGTTCGAGGGAATCTGTTTTATGTCTCTGTTTGTAGATACCAGTGTCACCTCAGGAGTGCAATTTCGTTCAGGTTGCCTAATTTATCAGCTAATTTTACCTGTGTTTAAGATGGATTGATTTAATTGCTGCTGAGGACAGCATGAGGGAGACAAGCTTACAAGAGAGAAGCTTTGTGTACCAGGTTGGTCCTGAGGATATCAGAGAAACTTCCCGTGTTCTCAGTGATTTGCACTGATACATCAACACCCTTTCCATCCCGGGGAGGTGACAGCTGCATGTGTGATGTGTTTGCGGCTTTGATCTTGGCCTGCAAACACAGCTGCTGGTGTGCTACAGGTTATGGAGAAACCAGGCATGTGGGACCAGACTTATTACTCACAAATGGATCATCTAATACTTAAGAGGATTACTGACATCTCAAAATTCAGTGTGTTCAAATCGTCTCAGAGAATGTGAGATTATTTAAGAAGCTTATCTTGGAGGGTGATGTTTAGCTCCCAGCACAGCAGTTAATTGCATGTCTGAAAACTGAAGTAAGCACTTCCACCACCTAATGTCTGTGGGGTTGGGTAATAGTTTGGGTTTTGGGAAGGCAGAAAAGAAAAACCCTGAGCTGATAACAGGCAGCCAATAATGTTGTTTTTGTCTTGTAACTAATAGTACTTAACTCAGTAGGATGTAGAAAAGGAGCTGGCATGTGCTTAATGGTACTTCTAAAGTCTGCAGATGGCTTCTGTTCAAAGAGAGCATCTTAACTGACATGTCAGTGCCATTGCAGACTTGCTTTGCAGTCTTCTATTTTTGCCATCTTATCTTTTATTGCAAAGTGGCCCAGAGCAAGTGTAGTGTGAGCTCAACATCTGCTCCCTGAGCTTTGTAATTTCCTGTAAAGGATGTATTACTATTAAAAGCTCTCTGCACAGAGTAACCTTTCATCTGTACTGCATGTTCTGATAGGGACCAGAAGGAGTTAATGCATAATAATGCTCATGCTTCATCAGTTCATCTCTGCTGAATCTGGGAAGCATTTGTTTATGTGGATGCCTTAGAATTGGGAACATGCAGAAGCGGAGGGGGAAATCTGAGCAGTGACAGGGGAGAGCTATAGAAGCTCTGAAGAGCCAGAAGTCCAAGTCATGCTCCTTACTCCCAATGCCACTTTGGACCCAGAAAGGACCTTTCTGGACACTGCAGCTCTGTTAATTGCTGTAAGACAATTCTGGGCTTATTGGGTGCAAGATTTCCAAATGTTTTAGGATTTCCAGATACTTGAAGGAGGGGAAGGAGGCCCTGCAAGGGAAAAGCCATAGATTGTTGGCACCAGTAAGCGTGGTAATCATCCACATGTGCAAGGCTGTGGTCATGTGGGTGTCTGAAGCTCAGGTAGTCATTCCCTGTCTCCTGTGGGGCACATCCTGCTGAATAGGCAGCTCTAGGTTGCTGTGCAAGGGATTTGACTTGAACTCTAAGAGGTGTGTTCCTTTCCCAGGTTATCAACTTGTAGTGTAGGTGTTGAAGCTTCCTTGGATCCTGCATGAAGGGTCCCCAAGGAGCCTTAGCTAATGGCAGTTGGAAGTGGTGATGGTCATCAGGGGACCCTTCTGGCTTTTGCTGTAGCTTTTGAGGCAAATATGTAACAATGACTTCACAGTAATTAAGTGGTTGCTTATGAAGAACAAGACACTTTCTCATTTTTTCCACAGTTCAGATAGTGGTAACAGTGTGAAGAGGTTGAAACTAGACACTGACCACGAGGAAAAGAATCAAGGTATGTCCCAACTGCTGCATGTGGGAAGCTGTGTGTCTGTCACTGACCAGCAACTGAGTTGGGGTTAAATCTCATAGAGGCTTTGCTTTTGTGTTCCTTCACTGGGCATGACAACATGGACTTTGGTTGGCACATTCTCTTTTAAAGCAGTAGAAATGGTAAGTGTGGGTGCTGACAACCTTCATGGAAAATAGAGCTGCAGGGAATCTCTGCAGGTTATCAAGATGTCCCTTGCCCAAACCAAACCTGACAGATGTTTGTCTAAGGAGCTCTTAAGTCTCCACACATAGAGACTGTCTTCCTACGAGAAGTTTATTAATCTGAAAGAGTTTAACCTGATAACTAATGGAATTGTCCTTAGGTGCATTTCAAGCCTAATGCTTGTTCTGTGGGCAGGAGACATGGAGAACAGATCATTCCCTTCCTGTTCACAGCAGCATTGCATGGTATTTGTATACATCCACTTGAGCTTTATGCTCTGAAGTGATTCAGTCCATCCTGAAATCAATTTGTTTCAGAAAATTGTGGGGAACTAGAAGAAAAATTAAGTTGTGTTTCAGCTTTAGCTGTCAGGGGTGCAATTGACTTGCTGTCAAGATACTCTGACACAAATCGGGTGAGCTGCAGTTGTGTAACGACAACCCAAGGCGCTTCCTGAATCTCCTTCTGTTCAGTAAACTTTCAGAACAGCAGAAATAATTAATTAGCCATGGAAGATGGGTGATGTTGACTAGCAGAATGATGGAATAAAACTTTTTCTCAACTATGCTGTTATATTGCAAAAAAAAAAAAAAACCTCAATTACTCAAAGCAGAGACATTTATTCTTATTTAGTTTGGTTTGGTACATGACAAGCATCAAACTGACAACTTTAGAATAAAATATCTGTAATGCCAGCATAGAGCTGGGCTTAAACTAGTAATGAGAAGAAAAAATTCCCCTGAGGTAGCAAGTCTTCCTTGTCAGAATAGCTTTATTACAGCATAAAGCTGTCTTATGCTTTAATTAAATCCTGAAATCATCTGCTGCTTATGTGGGAAAAGCAGGTGAGTGACACGTGGCGGTTCCTGGGCTGATTGAAAGCCCCTTCCTGCACTCTAGTTCTTGACAGAGGTTTCTCTCTTCCAGAAAAACCCTCCTGTGTTCCTTTGGGGAGCAGCTCAGTGGGAGGCTCCACAGTGCACTGTCCCTCAGCAGCCGTGTGCATTGGGATCCTGCCTGGCCTGGGCGCCTACTCGGGGAGCAGCGACTCAGAGTCCAGCTCGGACAGTGAAGGCACCATCAATTCTACTGGCAAGATTGTCTCTTCTGTCTTTCGTGGCAACAGTTTCTTTGATGGTCCATAACAAAATCCCTCCGTGAGTAATGTAGTGCAGAATATCTTCCAAAGCTCTGATGGATGCTTGTTGCATCCTTCTGCCCCAAATATAATCTTTCTAGCTAACTTCTCAACTGTAATACACTCAGATACTCCTAAAGTAACTCATTATTTCCCCACCCCCCAACTTTCCATTTCTGGGGTGCATACTGAGCCTGGAAGAAAAGCTGCCATCCTAAAGCAGAAGGCACTCCTAACCATGTCACAAAGGTCTGAGAGTATGGAGGAGAAAGCTTTATCTTTTACAATTCTTATGGAAAGAATTATGTTGATTTAAGAAGTTTATACAAGACTTACAGGCAAAAAATAATCACTTGAAGCAGTGAAGTCTTGTAGAAGCAGCCATGTGTTCTGTTTTAAAATGTCATTTTTATTCTGTATTTGAAAAATGGGGGCAGAACCAAATTTGAGCAGATGGTGAAGCGTAGATTGCCATGACACTGTAAAGAAGTTTTAGTGTTACATGATTAAAGACGTTCTGAATGCATTTTTTTATCTCTGCCTGTGCCATTCATAATTGTTCTCATTCCATTAATCAATTTCTGCTCTACCCTACCAGCCCTTCCCTCAAACCACCATCCACAAGAGGTGTAGGTCAGTTTCCCACAAAAGCAGAGGTGCTGATGGAAAACTTGGCCTGAGTGAGTTCACAGGAACTGCAGTTGGCTTTTCTGCTTGAAGGCTGTTGCTCCAGCACTGAGGGTTGACAAGTCATGCAGCTTTTCAGCAGCAGTGTCCTGAAAGGCATAAATCCAGAGCAGGTAGGACTCCCCTCTTCAGCCAAACTTCTTTGTACAGAGGCTGGAGAATTCCAGAAGTAGGGCTGAGGGCCCATCTTTTTAATCTCAGTGTGCTGATGGGAGTTTGGAGGGTTGGAACAGCTCAACTGTGCTGCTAAGGGGTGGAAGTGTCTGTGTGCAGTCCTGCTCTATGTACTACCCTTGTGAAACAGCAGCTGGTCAGTGTGTGCCAAAGGGCACTTAACCTGGAGGTGACACTGAGGGACTTGTGAGGGAGCAGCTGGGCTAAAAGCTGAGAAAACAAGGCTTGTTTCATGCCTTAGCTTGAATGTTGAATTTTCCAAAGGAAATGGGGAGAGCTGTGCTCACAATGAAGCTATCCTTAGCCAAATACCTTTTCTGTTTGCACAGCCCTGTTCCACAGTCAGATCCTTACAAACACACTGCAATTCCTCTCCTGTTCTGAGCTGCCTGGCACCTCCTGTGTTTGCTCCAGAGTAGCTCCTGCCTCTTTAGCTACTGTAATTATTATGGCACTTCCAGGTTGAAAATATGTAGCAGCCTCCCTAAAGCTTTGCTTTTGATGACTTTCATCTTACTGAGGTATGGAATGAAATGGAAGTGGTGCACAAAAAAAAAAAGGATGGCTTTTTATTATAGTTGCTTGGGCAAGAGCCTCAAGGAGTTGGTATGAGAGCTGCTAGTGTTCTTCCCTGGCATTAAACTAGATCAATAATCTGACTGTAGAGTCAGAGCAGCCTGGCCCAGCTGTCAGCATGCTGGGGCCATTGTCCTGAGTGGTATCTTGCACAACTGCAGTCAAAATGCCTGATTTAGACAGAAATTTATAGTGGGAGTTTACAGCCAATTGTGGAAAATGCAGTGGTGGGCTGCAGGTGAGACGGTGTGTATATTATGGTGTGTATAGGGGGTTATGCAAGGCCAGGAGGAGACATAATCCAGGAAAAGTAGATGCGAGGGCCCTCTGCCTTTCTCCTGTTCCTAGAAGAATGGAATAGGACACTTGGGAAATGCCTTTGAGTCTGAGTCAGCTCTGCTGTTCTCAGGGCCTAGCCTGTGTAAACAAACTGCAGAGCTGTCCCAGCTCCTCACTCCATGCCTTGGTCCCATTTACCTTTGTACATCAGAAACCATCTCACATTAAAATACTCCAGTGCCCTGGGAGACGTGCTGGGAAGTGCAGAGTGCATGGGATGGAGGATAAATCAGACCTGAAAAGGGCAGCTGTGGCAGTAACCTTGCCCCAGGCTGCCAAAGCTGGGGACTAAGAGCTGGCTTTGGCTGGCTCCAGCAGCTCTCATTCACTGGTGCGTTTAGATTTTTTTTTTGTTGTTATTTTTAAGAAAAAGCCATGAAGCATAGTGTATGCTTCATCCCCTCCCCAGAGACAGCTCAATAAACCACTTGTTGTCTGTGCTAGTTGTTAAAGCTTCAGCGAGGTGTTAAAAAAAAAACCCAACAAACCCCCACAAACACTCTACTAGCAGAAGAGCTTACGAGCTCCTGCAGCTGCGTGTGAGGTTCTCTTATGGAAATTAAAAAAAAAAAAATAAAGCTTTTCCAAAGCTGCAGACTTCACTCTGGAAGCTGAGCTGGATACAGCATTATTTTTAAACAAGCCACTCTTCAAAGGCTGTTTCTTCCTTTAGAAAAGGGTGGTGTTGGTTGTTTATTTTCCCTTCCAGGAGGTTTTGCAAGGCAAATGTTTCTCGGAGCAGTCCCACCTCTCCCAAGGGATGAGGTCTCACCCAGCACTGTGCTTGGAGCCGACTCACTGTGGGACTGACCGGGGCCATCTGTGTGCTGGTGCCTCGGTGGCAGCAGTGACAGCCACAAGGTTGCTGGCAGAGAGCACAACCAGTAGCACATGCCTGTGCAGAAAGGGCTACAGACATTATATAGGGACAGCAACCTCCTACCTCCAAAGCTTCCATTAATGGGGAGGAGACTTGAGTCAAGTCTGCTTGAGTTTGGAGTAGGGCTGGTGATTCCTGCCGGATATTCAACAGCATATTCAGCTTCAAAAGACCTTAATCTAGTTAGGAACAACATAAAGCAGCAGTTAGCACATTGCTGATGAGCAGCTTAAAGGAGCTGCTGGAGAGCAGGATTTCATTACCCAGCCCATCTTATCCTAGGCAGTAGGGAGCTTTTGTTACTCAGACTTGGAAAATTCTAGAGTTGAAGCAGCAGTGAACCATGAAACTCCCTTTGATGGCTTGTTGAGGGGTCACCAGGGTTTTCCCAAGCACACAGACTCAGCTCAGGCAGGCATTCGGAGCAATCTGCCTCTCCCAGGATATCCAGCTTCACTGAATCTCCCTCTGGGATGCTGCCATTTGACAGTGTGGGGCTGATCCTGGGGCACAGCCAGCAGGACCAGGACAGCCCTGTCAGGGTGACTCCAAACACCCAGCACTGCTGACAGCATAAGCTGCTCCCACACCTTCCCATCCAGGAGACTCTTGTTTTAAATGTCCAAGTTTCTTTATTAACCTGAGTATAACAAATATAACATGTACACAGTATAAAAATGAACACAGAACCTGACAGGTGTACAGGTACAACACGTACACATGAACTATACAACAACCAGTTCATTGAATGATAATAATATATTAAGCATTTCATTGCTTGGAAAAAGCAAGTTTTGATCATAAAAATTGTATCCTGTTCCACTGAAATTATACAAAGTACATTCAATACTGAAAAGTGACTCAACGGAGCAGGACCAAGGCATGGCCTGGCTGCTTAGTGCTTAGTGTTACCTTGGGCCAAGACTGTACAAAATGAATCCAGACACTTTGCTGGGATGAGTCTTAAGAACTTAGCAATTAAATTAAGAAATACAAAGTGTTTCGGGGAGGGTATTCTTCTCTTTAAAAGCATGTGGAACGTGCTTTTGGCAGGACCAACAGGCTTCAGCAACATGCAGAGGGTGCAGCCTGGCACAGCTCTACGCGGGCTCCGAGTTGATGGGTGGCAAGTTTTGGTGCTTGAAGTACTGCACGACTTGCTGGGGCAGCTCTGCCAGCACAGCTTTGGCCAGGGTCTCCTTGGGGACCTGTGAGCCAAAGGGAACCAACACCAGTATTAGGACAGCCACAGGGGACTGACTGAGCAAACATGGCTGGGCTGTCCCCAGCTCCAAGTCTTGGCATTTCATTTAATGCACCCTAGAGTCTCTTGAGAGCCAGCATTTTATACACCTGGGATTAATTTATTATACTACCCTTCCCTCCAGGAGAGAATCCACTGGTACAGAGGAATAAAACATTCTGGGTAGGTCAGAAAAACCAGATATGAGTACCAGGAGGTGAAATAGAAAGACACTGATTAATTGCAAAAAAAGGGAAGATAAGCACAAGCTCCATCCTTTGCAATCAATGCTGTGCCAGCAACAGCCTCTGTCCCAGAGTTGTTTCCTGGATGATTGCAATGGACCTATCCCACAGAGGGGATGTGCAGGGCCAGTGCCACCACTGCCCCTTCCTATAGGGGATCAGGGGCCATGGAGCTCCTTCTCAGGACAATTCAGCATGAAGCCCTTGGTGTGTGGGCACCATCAGAAGTGCTGGATGAGGCCTGAGTGGGACTCACCAAAACCAGCACAGGACTGTGGTGAGGGATGTGAGGAAACCAGGAACCCAGATCCTGTTCTGAGTCACTGGTTTCTGCTCCCACCTGACAATGACAGGGAATCATGTCATGCTCAGGTGAAGCCCACTAGAGAGCTGCAGAGCAATTATCCCTCCCTGCCCCTGCCCGCAGTGCTGATTTATGCGATCCACACCAGAGCATCCCTGAGGCTAAGACAGAGCAAGACAGGCAGGCACCTCTTGCCTCTGCTTGCCTCTACCATGGAAGTTGTTTCAGGGTGATTCCAGGTCTGACACCCCCTTTCCCCTGTGATCCCCTCCCCTGCCCTCGCTCACGTTGCGGAAGTTCCGGAAGGGCACGAACTGGACGATGTCACGCACGGCCTCCTCGCCGGTGTGGGAGTGCAGCACCCGGCTGTCCCCGTCCAGGAACTCCATGGCAGCAA
The DNA here is from genome assembly GCA_013397375.1 of Toxostoma redivivum. NCBI lineage: Eukaryota > Metazoa > Chordata > Aves > Passeriformes > Mimidae > Toxostoma > Toxostoma redivivum. The sequence continues at coordinate 128,407 of VXBI01014347.1, forward strand.
AGTCAGCGTTGCCCACACCCACGATGATGATGGACATGGGCAGCTTGGACGCCTGCACCACGGCGTGCCTCGTCTCATCCATGTCGCTGATCACCCCGTCTGTGATGATGAGGAGGATGAAGTATTGCTATGGAGGGGAGTGCACAGGGTCAGACACAGTGGGATGGATGCCAGTACACTCTCACTGCAGCTGGGGCTCACTCTGCAGGTCCCCTGCAGGGTTATTCGGGGGTGAGGTTCCCAAATTTCCACCATTTCCCAGGACAGCTGGCATCATGCCCTTCAGCAGAATCCAGAAATTCAGGTGTCCCTATCCCCCCTGGTTTTTGAAAGGTCTTAAACAACAAACCAGCTCTCAGTCCAAAATATTTTTCTGAATTACTGATTTGCTGTACTTAAGTCAAAAAACTCAACTTCTAAACTGTACAGGATCTCTGTACAGGAGGAATTCAGGGCTGGGACATGAGCCCGGCTGAGAGATGGAACCTCCCTCTGCCCTGCACACAGTGGGGTGTGTTTTGTGGTGCTCCCCATCAACATCTCCCTGCTCTGATGGGGAACATCTCCTGTACTGCACTGCCAGGCTGTGGGGCCATTCCCTGCTCAGGGCTTATCCATCTCCTGTACAAAGCCATGGGTATGGCTCGCACAGAGGGGGGATGCAGAGGGTATCAGCAAGCTGGGGAATGAGAGAGCAGCACATTACAAACTGCTCCCCTTCCCTTGGGAAAAGGAGGGCACCAGGGCCAGTCCTGCAGAGCTGGGGAAGGATGGACACACAAAGAAGTGGACAGATGGCCCTGCTGGACTCAGCTCAGCAAATCTGGAGCATGTGGACCCCCCAAAAATCCCATCTCCTCTGTCTCCAGGGAAAGTAATGACTCAATTTTGGCACATTACAGAGCTTGTTCGTGCTGGAGAAATGACGAAAACAAGCACTTAAGAGCATTAAAGCCCTTTGTTCCTCTCCTCATTCTTTCCATTTCCTCTGAAAACCGCTAGTGCAGCATCCTGGACAAGCAAAGGAAGGAGTGCTGCCCCAAGCCTGTTTTTCTGGTCTTCCTCCAGTCCACATCTCCTGAAACCTTCCCTAAGCTTCATCTGCTCTTGATGATCTGCAGTGCTAAACTCAAAGAACTAACAATGCTGGGTAGAGCTTTAACACAACCCGAGGACATGCATGAGATTTTTCCAAGCCAGACCCTTCCCCACTCCAGCCCCTTTTGATGCATTAATCCTGCCTGCACAGCCCCAGGGTTTTTATCTAAATATGAACTTTTGAGAGTAAGCCATGGTGAAACCTAAATCTACAGAGCAGGGCTGCAACATCTGAGTCTGGAGGACAAAACTAAACTTCAAGAGAGGACCTGCACTGGTCATAACTGGAAGCAGGACTTGGACCCATCTGGGAACCAGTATGGGAGGAAGAGTATAAAGCCTTGAGGGGAGCAGCTGATAATGACTTTAAGTTGATTGTCCCTTTCCCTGCCTGGCCTCTCTACTGGAAACATGAAAAGGGTTATTTCCCTTTGTTCCCTTTTTTCTGTGAAATCCGTAACAGGATCTGAGAAAAATGCTGGAAAGTATGCAGGAAAGGGGCAGGGAGGCAGAGCTTGTCAAATGTTTATCACAACATAGGTCAGAGGTGAAAAGAAGTAAGAACTGATGCTGGGGATCAGTCTCAAAGCCCAGGGGCTGTCTAGGGGTTATGAGCATCATTATAGGCAAGGGGCCAGGGGGCACTGCTGGAGAGCATCAGTGGGAGATTCCTCAAGGAGCAGCGAGAGTTTTGGTAGTGTCAGTAAATGACAGCAGGACAGGAGTGCTGGTGGCACCTCCGGGCTCCAGCTGCAGTACCCAGCCAGGGTGGAACCTCTGCCAAGCCACAATCAGAGCTGCTGGTGCACAGGGACCAGGCTGGGGGGGGTCTATTACACACCAACCAGCAGCACCTGCCTCCTTTCTCCTGTTTTTCTTGTTAAAATGGCTGATCTCTGCATCCCTGTGGGCTCCTGGGATGATTCCTGATCCATTTGTTAATGATATCAGCAATTAGGCTCAGGCGGCTGAGCAGGACTTGGAGGGATTAGGCAGCATTGACCAGCATGAGGTGAGAAAAGGGGCGGTTTGGATGCAGGGACCCTGCTGGAAAGGTGAGTTTTAATTCCCCGAAGTTTATTAATCCTTCCCCAAGAATCAAATGGTGTAACACCCCTCTGTCCCTCCCCCAGCCCCAGGATGTTTTAGTCTCCCATCCCTTAAGAGCTGAGGGCTCTGTGTGTGATCTATGTTGCTATGGAAAAACTACGAGGTTTTTGGTTTTATTTGAAATGCTGGGAGCAAGCGAGACGGGAGGAAGAGGAGGGCAGGTCCAGGCAACCTCTGAACCCATCAGCACCAGGAGTGGCTTTGATGCACGAGCTGAAGATGGGAGGGAAGAGAAGACCCCGGGGGAGTGAGATCCCTCATCAATAACACTTTGTGCTGCCAAAAAAACACGAGCCAAGCCAGGCTTGCCTCTGACGGCACTATTAGTGCCCATTATTTAAAATCTCCCTTGATTAAACTATTAGTGCCAGCAAAGGGGTGCAATTTGCATACGATTAGCGCCTCTGCTCAGTGCTGAGCCCGTGGGCTCTCCCTCCCCCACTGACAGCGACGCAGAAAACGAAAAAATGAGGAGCGACATGGATCTGTGCTGAATTAAACCAAATTCAGTATTTCCTTATGCCTGGAGCTGGGAAGAGCAACAGCACTCACAGCAAGGCTGAAAAAGGTCCTCGTGGGGAACAGTTTTTAGGTGTGATCCTGCTTTGCTCCAGGCAGGAATCAGGGAAGCTTTTACCCCAACATCTCCTGCCATGCATCTGCTGATGCCCAAGCTGAGCTGTTTTGGCCAGATCTGCCATCTTCCATGGGCACCTGCTGCCACAGAGACCCAAAGGAGCTCTATCTTGCAGACTTCAGATGCTCTTCACACCTCTAAGGACACTTTGGTCACCACTGGCAAGGCTTGACCCACAGAGAAGGGAAAGACACGAAAGCCAGCTCAGGCTTTGCGATACCCTGCCCAAAGCCATCAGGATTGCCATCACATCATGGAATCTTATGGACTTACCGATGCAGTTTCCTGTTGGGTGGCTTGAGCTGCAAAACGAGCCACATGGTTGATGATGGGAGAGAAGTTGGTGGGTCCATAGAAGCGAATGTGGGGCAGGCAGGCAGAGTACGCTTGGACAATGCCCTCCACACCTTCAGGGAATGTAGAGAAACCAGGCATTACAGACTGTCACAACTCAGGACCACAGCAAGCTCAGTTAGGAATCATTAGCTCATGCTGTCATGGAGTTGAATTCAGATCTATTCCCCCCACTTCCTGCCCAACACATCGAGATCTACAAGTTTCTTCACACCCAAATTTCTGAATATCCAAGCTTTGCTCTTCAGTCACTTTGCAGTGACTTCTGTGGTAGGGAAGACCTCGTAGTGCCCACAGTCAATGAGGCATTCCTTGGGATTCTGAAAAAAATCTCAGAATCAGCCAAGGAGGAGAAAAAAGAAAAGCAACTCCTGGTCTCTGAACATAACCAAAAAACAGATAGAGAGTCCACAGTAGCCCTTACCACTTAGGATTTGAGCAGTCCTTCAGCCATCACATCATGAGCAGCTATCAGCTGCTAAATGGAGCATTAAGTCTGAATTCCCCATCTGCTAAACAGGCCTTGTGTTTCTTGCAGCCTTACTGGGAGAGCAGACGGCTGGTAGGACACACCAGACAGCCAAGCGAAGGCGGATTTTACACAGCTTGAATCCAGTTGCATCTTACCCTGGGCCTTCCTACACACCCCCAAATTTTCTGTGCTTTCCTCTGAGTGTGCCTTTAGCATGTGCTCTACTTCACCATCCATGTCTGCCTCTGAACATGCCTTGAAAAATCCCCATGATCATAGAATCATGGAATGATTCAGGTTGGAAGGGATCTTAGAGATCATCCAGCGCCAACCACGCTGACACCAGTGGTGATGCCATCCATCAGATCAGGCTGCTCAGGGTCCCATCCAACCTGGCCTTGAACACATCCAAGGATGAAGGTGTTATTGAAGAAATACAGAGGAAGGACAGAAGGCACTGAAGGCATATAAGGAGTCCTAAAGGCCTGGTAGATGCTTACCTGAACAGAATGGATTCCTGGGATTGAAATTAATGGCAAACTCATGGGATACCTGTGGAGAAGAAAAGACCCAAATTAATTTGGAGGACCAGTGCAAGGCAGGCAGCTCACTTAACAGTTTAGCTGATGCTGCAGGGCTGGTTTAGGGTGATGCTCCCCTGGAGCAGAACCAGGTGGTCACAGAGTTATGGTCCATCCTGCTGGGTCAGTGACATTTCCCAGCCCTCTGCTACCAAACAGCAAACCCAAACATGGTCAGGACTGAGCAGCACTTGAGGATGAACCAGTTCCCCGGTGCTCCCATCATGGAGCCTCCTGAAATTATCACACCATACATTCTTCCACAGTTATCAAAGCAGGTCTGTCAATGTGGCTTCCCACTGGCTGCCCAGAGGGAAAGCAGGCAGAAGGGATGCTCTCAACCAGTTGTGCCATCTCACCAGCCTCTAGGAGAAATTACTTCATCCTGTTGCAGGCTTTAAAGGGAGAAAATTCAAACTCATCACAGGGAGTCCCAGTCCTGGCAGCATCCCCATTCCCCATCTTTCTGCACAAGGATGATGCAGCAGGAGGGAAGGCAACACAGAGTGAGCTGTGTTGAAGACCTGGTGTGGCATGTCAGGTACAATAGCAAACCAGCAGCTGATTAACTTCATCACCTGGGCCAGCGTGAGGGTGAAAGGCAGTGTGGGAGAGGAGACATGAAAGCTTGGGTGTGATGGACAGTGAGTCCCAGCACAGTCTGGACTGGTTTTCATTGCCCATGAACACATCCTTCCATCACAGCACATCCAAGATCTTTCAGCTTTTCCACCACCTCCTTTCAAGCTGAGGGAGATGGTCTTGCAAAAAGGTCTTGTGGCAAGAGCAGACAGCCCTCACACCTTGATCCCTGGGCTGATGCACTGGACAGCAGTTGGTTTAAACCTGTCTCTGCCAGCAAAGAAAGCTCAGCAGCCCAGCTGCAACAGAGGGCTCCTGGCTTCCAGGATGAACCTTTCCAGTGCTGGTGTGGGTCAAGAGCCTGCTCATGGAACAGCCACCAGATGTGTGGGGTTAGACATTCCTCATTCTGCTCTCAGCAATTTAGGCACTCTAAGAAGCAAACAGACCGTCAGGAGCATCAAGGATGTGCAACTGCCTCTTCCAGCACCTCTGAAAGTTGAAGGGGTGATTTGGGCTCTCAGGTCACCAGCTCAAGGACTCTGAAACAAAATGCTCCCACCCTGTTCGTGCCAGTGTTACAAAACAAGGATATTGTCTCCCTCTTGGAAGGGTGGAGGTTTGCTGAGCTTTTCAGCAAGGGAATTGCTTCAGGACACACATATTCCCAATGCTGGCAAAAATGAGTGTCCTCCAAAGCGCTGTCTGAACCAGAGTCCTCCCGAGGCTGCGAATGCATCTGATTCAGACTTTCCAATTATGCTGGGCATTGTGTTGAAAGCAGCAGAAACTGTTTTTACAAGAGGCTGTGGGGTGGGAAATAGCAACCAAACAAAAGTCAACCAAAAGTCTTCCTCATGCTGCAAAGCTGATGGGCTGCCTGACTAGTCACTGGCCACAGCCTGCTCAGGTCTCTCCAGGGCTGCAGAGCACAACCAGGAACACTCATAGCCACCAGGTTAGAGACAAGATGAATATATCACTGTGTTTTGTGTACACCCGTTCTCACAGAAGCCTTGATTTTGGGCAATATACCCAAATTCAATTGACTTGTGGTTGTAATGGGCTTGATTCTTTTTTTGTTTTAGAAGATTTTCAAAATTCTGCCACAAGTATTTATAGACAAGGCAGGCAGAAATATTTCCATGTTTTGCTCTTCAAAAGAGGTGTTTATCTTTCTTTTAAGAAGCAATGAAATGGTTTCAAGCTGCGTTCCTCACTGTCTACAGAGCAGAACCCCTACATAGCAAAAGTGTTGCAAAACCTCCTCTGGAGTTTTTTATGAATTTTACATATATACAAAAATATATATCTATATATACATATCTGCTAAAAAATCAGCAGGAGGGCTTCAAAATAACAAAAAAGATTAAAAGAAAATGATGTCATTCCCTATTCAGCTTGTACTTTGAAAACAATTTCTGTGGAGTCCAGTTAAATGTACATGGAGCACCTACAGGTATCCCATTCCCCAGTAACTCAGAGAGAGAAACATTTAATCCACCCCAAAGGGTAAGACCAACCTCACAGAGGATTCTCTGCCACCCTCAGAAGGAATCCTACCCCTGCTATGACTCAGTTTCCCTATATATATATAAGTCAAAAGGGTGGAAAGCATTGATGGTTGCACATCAAGCTGCCAGCTTCCTTTGGCTGATCCCATCCCCCAAATCCAGGTGACCCATGTGACTCCAACATTAAGAATCCCCCTCTCCACTGCTGCTTTGCCTTTGCTCATCCCCCAGAAACCACAACCCATCTGCTCCCCTCTCCTGTTCCCTCCTAGGAAACCACTCGAGGCTCTCGACAGAGCTGTTACACGCCAAGATGTTCTTTGACATTTCCAACGCGACTTTTGTGTGCAAAACATCTTGCTCTGATGGGCGCTTGAGAAGCATTGGGGGAGCCATGGCAACAGGAGCACAAAGCACCATTTATACCTCTTGTATCTCTTGGCAATCTTTCCTTGGGTCTGTGGGTCCCTGCTTCCTGTCCACCATCACACAGGGCACAGGTTTTCATGAAGACTTTGGCTTCAAAATTACCCAACAAGCTTTGATTGCCAAAAAATCTTAAGTGAGTGAGTGGAGACAGTGATGCTTAGAGAGAGCTGGGGAGAGATGAAGCCCCAAACTGGAGTGGTGCAGGGAGTTGCACCAGGGATGGCCCCACTGATAACATGAGACAACTGATGGGTCATGGGGGACCTATAGCCAAGCACCTGGGGAGGAAGAAGCTGCTCCCCACTGGGGTTTATTTGGGCTTAGAAACCATTCTAGGGAAAAACAAGGTGTTTTTTCTGGTAGCTTTTACAGAGCATCTCCAAACCCACAGGAGGCTGAAGGAGGCACATGCAGAGCCCCCAGTCCTCATCCTCAACCCAGTACCCATCTCCAGTTTTGCCAGAGGGGCTGTTTCCAGCCCAGCAGTGCCCTTCTTATGGGCACTGACTCACACACATGGGCAGCAGAACAGGATGCTCTCTCCATGATGATCCCGAGCTGTGCCCTTTCCATCCCTACTGCACTTACTATTCCCATTCTTCTCCCCAAGTAATAAAGCAGCTGGCTCTTAGATCTCGGAAGCTACCTACCTAGATTTTTGCAACAAAAGTGATAAAGTGACAGACCAGAGACATTTGCAGGCCAAGGAGGATGAATCAGTTCCAAAGTGCACACGGAGGGATCTCCTTCTGTGGCTGGCAAACAGCAAGAGCTCCCACTTGAGTCATATGAATTCTAGCTGCCAGGAGAGCAGAGAAAAGCACAAAGCCGGAGCGGGCAGGACATCCCCAGCCACGAGGGCTGGCAGTGATGAGCTTCCAGCCCAGTTCCCAGCTGCTCATGACTTACACGCCCTGCTGTGCTCAGCCCAGAGCACAGCTCCCCTCCCACAGAACACAAAGGGCTCGCTGAGATTCAACCCCAGCCTGAAGCTGGGAACGCCTCAAAACCAGTAAGCAGAAAGAAAGTGCACATGAAGGGCGTGAGCAAAGAGCAGCCAAAAGACCCAGCCAGTAATTAATGATGGTGGTGTCCCAGCACATTGTCTCAGCTGTGAGAAGATGCTCCCCATCTGCCAGCCAGGCTTCAGGAACAGCCCCATTCCCTGCCCTCCACATGAGCAGGATGTGCAGCTCCACCCTTGGAGGATCAGTGTCTAATCCTAACTAAAGACCAAGGTGGATTTTTGGGAAAGCTCCTCTGCTTCAGTCCTTGCAGGCTCTGCCTGTGCAACATCATATCAAGGCTCCCTAGCTCCCAGCCCCCTTCCAGACTTAGCTGCTGTCTGACACATTCATCCAGAGGCCTTTTCCCTTCCCCAGAATTGTTCCTGCCTTCTGCCAGGAAAATGAATCAATGCCTGGCTCTGCCCATTAATGCCAGGGAGCTGCTGCTTTCATGCCAGTGCAGAATGAAGGAATGGGTTGATTATGCCCCATCCCTGCCTTGTTGCCCACCCACACTGACACATCTCACTGGCTGAGACTCCACGTCTGCCCATTCCCCTTCTCCCCAGCAGCTTTTCCCTGACCAAGCCCTGGCAGTTCTGCTCCTGGCCAGGCAATATCAGGACAAACCCATCTCAAACACTCAGGTGGCCACAGCACTTTACCTTCCAGTCTGGCGGGAGCTGGGCACCGAATCCCAGAGCAGGAAACATCTTGTCCCTAAAGAGAAGGAGAAGAACATATGGGTGTAGTGACACACACAAAACAGGCTTGCACAGATTTTCCCAAAACATGCAGTGCTTTTAAATGGGAGATGAATTGAGAGAACAGATATTCCCCCTTGAATTTGATCTTTAGAGTAAAAAGAGTCCAGCTTTGCTCTGTTTCCCATAGAGACCAAGAGCATCCTCTTGCCCAAACACTTGTGTCTCTTGCAGGCATGTAACCCTGGAAATTTAAAAAAATGAACAATCCATTTTTGCCACAAAAGCATCACAGTGAGAGCAACAGACTTCTGTTTTGTTTTCTCTGTCAATGTCTGAGATTACATTTTTTTGGTATTTTCTCCACTCCTCAGGATGTCTGAGGAATGAGGCAATCTGGGGTCACAGCTCTGACAGTAAACAACAGCAAGCTGAGGGCACCTGCCCCCAGCAGAGGATGCTCCACCTCTGCTAAAGCTCCTTCTTCTCCACAGCAGCAATGGGGGGAGAGGAGAAAGCCTGTCCTCCTGCATCCTGATATTTATGGTAAATAACACCCTAAGGTATTATTTATACCTGAATCAAAACAGATGCATCCCAGAAGCCTCTTGGGAAGCTAGGGAAACATCTGCAAAATGGGGTGGTGGCAGAAGGGCACGGTGCTTACGAGTCATAGTCCTGGATGATCTGGCCAACAGCCCAGATGGCTGACAAGTACTCGTTTGTCCCCAGGGGGTTGATGTAGTGCAAAGAGGAGGGTTCTTGGGGGTTTCCATTGGAAGCTGTGAAGTCAATCCCAACCTGAAGGACAATAGAGATGCATAAACCCATCCTTTGTTAGCAAATGCCACCAGAGACCTGGCCACCAAGCCTCCATTGCTGTGAGGTCCACACACAATTCCCTCAAACCTCAAATGTTTGAAAAAGTTTAACAAAATCCATTTCTTCACCTTCCCTGCAAAAAGCTGATTAAATACTACATTAGGCAAAGTCATTCACTCTTAACTCTCCACTTCTCAAAGAGCATCAGGTAAGGTGTCCCCAAGAAGCCCCTACTCCTGGAGCAAGCCACCACCACCTCCAGCTGAGGACTTCCACTGCCCATCTCCCAGGTGCACAGTAACTGAGTAGCCCCAGGGACACCAAGGCAGCCAGGGCCATCTGGGTATTTGGATCTCAAGGTCTTTGACCAAAGAATCCCAACCCTGAGCAGATCTTTCCCTGCAGGCAGGAAGACCTGCTCTCACCAGGCTTCCCCAGGGACCAATATATGCTGAGCTCTCAGGGGACTCTGTCAGGAAGGCACTCATTTTTCTCCCTCTTAAATTAGGCTTTCTATTTAAAGGCATTTGTAGAAATGCCTATCTCAGACCCAGATAAATCTGGCCACCCAATTTGATACGACTGGGAAGGAAGAGTTGGGACGAGGCAAACAGGCAGCGTGACTGCACTCGACTTGTTTGCTTAGCAAAGAGGCAAAACCCAAAATAACTCCACTGGCTAAATTGAGCTCAGGGATTTTGCAGATTTTGCTCCATAATGGGAGAGGACAAATGGCAGTTTGGCTGGGGCATGAAGACATCACAGGCCAGTGCCATCACCTTGTGTCAGGGTGGCTGGTAAAACACACATGGCAGGACAAGGGAACATGTTTTTAAACTGGAAAAGTGTGGGTTTGGATTGGAGGTAAGAGAGAAATGTTGCACGATGGGGGTGGTGAGCCACAAATTGGGCGGAGAACCTGTGGCTGCCCCATCCCTGGAAGTGTTTAAGGCCATGTTGGATGAAGCCCTGGGCAACCTGGTCCAATGGAAGTTGTCCCTGCCTATGGCAGGGAGGTGGAACCAGATGATCTTTGAAGGTCACTTCAAATCCAAAGCATCCTGTGGTTCCATGAAGACCTAACTTCTTTGTCAAACAGCTGTACAGCCTCACCACACCTGTGGTTCACCTCTGTAACACCCCTGTGGCCAGCTCTGGCCAATCCACCATGGCCAGAGAGCAAGAGGGAAACTGAGGCACGGGGTGGGGGCTCAGTGGAGTCAGACAGGCAGGGCCCTGCTCGTGCAAGCAATGTCATCAAGAGCAGCACCTGGGCAATGTCTGAGAGAGACACAGCTGGTCTGCTGCCAGTATGAGGTGCATGGCTGGACCCAAAACCCTCTCTGTGGCTTCAGCCCTTCTCTCCTGAGCCCCTCCCTCAGTGGGAAGGACACCAGTGGCATTTCTAAATTGCAGGGGGTGCGTGCAGCATCCTCCTGCCAGCTCAGGTGTTTCTGCAGTGTTGCACCCTTTGGAAACACATCCTTTGGACCAAAGATGCCTTAGGAGGAGCCCTCCAATAACCAGCAGATCTTCAGATGGGGGGAAAATTTCTGCATTCAAACCTAATTCACGCAACAGCTCTGTACTACCAATAAATTCAGTGATTTTCTCTTCTATTCACTCTCCAGCACCAAGACCAAAGCACACAGAGGCAGAACAGCACACAAAAAGCTCTCCCAGTCATTGCTGTTCCTATGGCAACTCTTCCTCCTCCTCCTACTCTTCCCCCATCATGTTTTCAGATAAAACAACAAAATACAAACTGATCTAACTGTGAGTGCCTGCAGCTCTCTGGATACTGCACCAGGAAAGTTTGCAGAAATTGAAAAACCCACTTCTGCATTGTGGTGGTTTCACTCAGAATTGTCATGTTCTTACTTATTTACTCCTGATGAGCTGTGGTCAGCTTGAAAGAAGGTGGAAATGTCAGTAAAAATGCAGAAATCCATCTCTATAACATCCCAAAGCCTCCCATCTGGGTTCAGAATAAGGAGAACTTCCACAAAAAAATGAGGGTGGTTAAAGCCTGAGATGGGGACAGAAGTTGGTGACATTTTGTGAAGGGTCAGAAGGTCTTTTGAAAGTCTGGCCTTCAGCCAAAGTCCAGACAGCTCCCTCCATGCTACTGGATGTACTGGATGTACCTCAGCACCCCCAGAACCCCTAAGCCCACACGGTTTAACAGCAGAAGGGGCAGCTCCTTGCTGCCAGGAGAAGTCACCCCAAGCTGGTGCCAAACCTCACACAGAACCTCACTCCCCAGCTTTGCCCATTACACGGGTGTTACTATGACTGGGCAAAGAGAAGCAAAAGTCCTTACAGTAAACATCAGTTGGCAGCCTCCCAGGATGTAGTCCAGGAAGGAGAAATCTCTGGTTATCTGAAAGAAACAAAAAACCCAGTGCTACAGCAATTGTCATCATTGTCATCATTATTCAGGCTATTCAGGTCCTTGGAAACACAAGAGAGGCAGAAGGGATGGGGGGAGCTCGAGAGGACCCAAGCTGAGTCAGGGGCTGAAGGAAATACCTCAGTAACATACTCACTTTGCAGGACTTGACAATGATGATCCCAGAATTCTTGTAATTCTTTTTCTTCTTTTGCTTTTTGGGGTTAATGCACTCTAGCTCGAGCTGTAACACACGAGACAGACCCTCGTGTGAGAGCAGAGCTGGGCTGTGCCACGTGGCTACAGATGCCACCAGCAGCATGTCCTGGGGTAGCCTCCCTCCAGTGCTGAAGAGGAAGATTTTATTGCCAGGCTATTACAAATCCAGAGGAAAAACAGGTTCAGTACCTGCCTCTGGCAGCACCACCTTGTGCAGTCCTAGACAGGGCACTTTCCTGCCTTTGTGCCTCAGTTTCCCCAGACAGGACACTCAATGAACCACACTTGGTGTTTTACACCCCTCCATGCCTCAGCTGAGATCTCCTGGCTGCAATCCTGGTGAAGACAGCAATGCAAAGCCCTGCTAGCCATGGATCTTCACAACATTCCTTCAATCAGGAGGCATCTGCCAAGGGTCCTGGCCAGCACTTCAGGACAAAATGGGGACACTTTTGGCCCAAAACTGGTGTTGAGCTGGAAGGGAGCTGGCACTCCTGGGGACTAGGCTGCCCCTGCTGCAGATGCATCCCCAGCAGCAAGTCACACCTCCCCTTCTGGCCCCCTAAATCACAGGGCACCCCCAAATCATGGGTGCTGCTTCAGACATCCCAGCAGAGACAGATTGTCAGCAAAGTCTGCCTTAGCTCTCTCTAGCTCAGATGTTTTAGCTACACCCATAGCCTGGGTCATTCATGGTGTGAGTGGAAAGAGAAAGGAATTTAGACTTGGCTTCTTCTAGCACAGATTGAGGGTGCAAGTACCAAAGTCTGTCACCAAACCTGAGGAGCCCCTTCCTTATTCTTCCCCAAAAGCATGTCAGCACTTACTGGAGAGGCATCTTGGGCTTCACACAGCCTGGCCACTGAGGTCTGAAACTCCCCGATGAAGTCGTGTCCCCCATCACTGTCGTAGTCGTAACACACCACCTGGGGTGGAAGGAGCACAAACCAGCCTCAAAAACAGGAACTATCTCCTGCAGGACCTGCTGAAGTCCCCAGCTTCTCTCTGAAGAACCCCAAACAAGGAGTTTTTTGTTGTTTTGGTGATTTGTTGCTTTGGGGTTTGTTCATAAGCCAGCCATGGGGGTTCAGATGTTTAACAGTCAATCCCAGAGGCTGATCCCCACAATACAAGCCAAGGGCTCCCCGGTACCTTTATCAGCTTCTCCATATCTCCATCACACAGTGACACCAAAGGCACAGTGAAGGGCTTCCAGACAGGATCCAGGGTGTATTTGATCACCTGGAGGTGGGAGCAGAGGGATGCTGTCACAATGGGCACATCCACAGGTAGAGATCAGGACAAAGCAGGGACACATCTCCAAGAGTGACCCTGAAGCAGCTCCCAGGCCAGGCAAGCTGTCTCAGCCCTCTCCTGCTTCCATAATTGAGACACAGCAGCTTCCCCTTCTCAGGCTGCAGCACATGTGAGTTAAACAGGTTTGTTTTCATGTGTTGGGTGATTTATCCACCTCTGGGAGCAATTAGATAAACTGCCTGAGAGAACAGCTGTGGCACACTGGGCAGCACAGGCACAGCAATGCCTGAGCACAGGCACAGCCACTCACTCCACAGCTCCCAGGCCAGGTGCTGCTATTAATGCCCTCTGCATCCCACTGCTTGCCCCCTACTCAGGGCTTGCAGCCTCCTAGCACCCAAACACAGCCCAAATCCATCTGAGGTCTGACCACTGAGAGGATGGAACAGCAAGATGCTGCAACCAGCCCTGGAAAGCCAAAACAGCCCTGGGCACATTAAGCCCTCTTGTCTCATCTGTGTAACATCTGCTGCCTGAACTGCAGAAATATTAATTGATGCTTTTTGACATTTCCTGAGAGAATGCAATTGCTTAGTAGAAACCTAAGCAAACTGGAGCAGGCTCCAGGCACATGCTGTGTACACTGGAGGTGCCTGCAGGGCAGGCAAAGATCCCTTTTCACAGAGGTGTGGTGTTCACAAAGACAGATTCACACGGATATTAAGAAAGTCAGGCACAGGCAGCAAGTTAACCCTTCTCTGTGCAAGGCAAACAGGGGATACCTGGTGTGAAGGACCTTGAGTCTCTGCAGCTGGGACAGTCACAGACCTATGGCTGCTGCTGGGGGCAAACTGGGAGCTGCAAGGGACCCAGAACTGGCATCTTGTGTGACAGCCAGGCTCTTAGTGAGGGTGGGGGAAACCCTGACACTGCAGGAACAGTTTAGCTGAATTTGTAAACACCTCCTCCAGGAGCCTGGGAGAGCAGGGAGAGCCCACACATCCCAAGATGCTGCCCACAGGCTGCCAGGTCACCAGGGTGGGTGGGGAAGGATCCAGAGTTCCAGCTGAGCATTCACATTTGTGCTTAGACAACAAGCTGCAATAGTGCTCTAATCCTGCCCTGTCCATTGTGGCAGGAGAAATGCCAGCATCAGACTGAAAACTGTTTCTATTCCTGCACTGAAAGCTGCAAGAATGGAGAACTTAATTTCTTTGTATCCAGCCTCAAAACACAAAGATGATCACAGAATCACAGAATGGTTTGGGTTGGAAGGGGCCGTAAAGACCATCCAGTTCCAACCCCCTGCCATGGGCAAGGACACCTTGCACTAGACCAGGTTGCTTCAAGACTCATCCAACCTGCCCTTGAACACTTCCAGGGATGGGTCACCCAGTGTGGTCCCTCCCAGGGCAGCTGGATGCATTCAGGGCTGGTAAGGTGGAGGCTGCTGGAGCATCCATTACTTGAAAGAAAACTTGTCTAGACCTTGATCCAGTGAGACAGGACAATGGGCAGCAAGTCAGAGGAAATACCAGTACAGACTTCTGCTCCCCATAAACCTGGCATGCTTGTAGAGATCCCAGCAATGGCTGGTGCACAGTTCCCATGCCTCTTCCAGGAGGAAGGGCTGGAGGCCACTCCAAACCCCCACATCTGAGAAACATGGCTTGTTGAATCAGAGCCCAGCTACACACACTGAATCATGAGGGAAAAAAACAAGTAAGGTCCAAGGCTGCTCCCACAGAAATACAGGAGAAATACTAAGGTTGATATGAACTAAATATGCAGGGAAAGGTGTGTGGGAAAGCAGAAATTAAACAGCAGAGCTGAAGTTATAAGGATGGCCTGTATTGGTACCACAGAACACAAGGTGCCATCCACATCCTGGTGCTCATGTGCATGTGGGTGTGTGAGTGAAGGAAATCCTGGACTTCACACAGAAGTGGTAAAACCAAACATATGGAGGAACTTTGTAAATAAACACCACTTCCTCCTTCCACCTGAGCTCCCCCTGTGTTTTGTTACAGCAGTTTCCTGCGATGGCACAATAGGCTCCTTAACCAGGCTTTGAGGGGACAAGAAAAGGGATGGAAAGAGAAGGGTGTGAGATGGGAACTCTTCCTCTGCCATGGAAGCTGCTGAGAGTCCCCCCACCCTCCAGTGATTCCCCCTCCTCTCTCTGCCAGCTGCCAGGAACTATGTGCAAACTAAAAAGAGCCTTGAAACAAGCTTTGAGAAGAAGAAAAAAAGCAATTGAAAAGTACTTATTAGTCCATTGTTAAAACAAAGGCCAGCCCTTTTCTCCCTGCCCATGCCCTGCCTGGTGTTCCTAACAACACTGGCTTCAGCAGCTTGAGAATGTGACCAGAGCGAGCTCAGATCAAAAAACCACAGCAGGTAAAAATGAGGGAGAGGAGGGGTCAGCTGGCGCTGAGCAGACCCACCAAGACCCTGTACAGGTCTCTGCCTCCTTGGCTGTGGCTCTGGCTCATGAGAGACACGAGGCCAAGTGCTCACCCACTGAAACTGGAGGTGCCTGAACACCCAGCTTAGGTGAAGGTGGGGCAAAAGCTCATTTCAGCCTTCCCCCACCTCACATCACTTGTCTCCACCATCTCCCCAGTCACAGCTCATCCTGATGCTCCTGTAAGTGGAGGGAGAGTGGTCCAGGGCTCACTCTAAGCCCAGGATGAGACTAGAGATTTTTATGGGCTTCAAGACCATCTCCCTTCTCTGCATGCTAGATGCAGCAGTGGGTAGTACAGAAAGTTACTTCTATAGAAAACTATTTCAAGACTTTGCTGGCCTCAGTGAATCTTCATCTGCTGGAGTCCAGCAGCCTCAACTGGACATCAGGAAGTGAGCTGTAAGGTTTTGAAATCCCTGGATCCCACCCTGCTCTACAGGATGAGATAACTCCATGAAGGGCAAGAGAAGCTGATGTGAGGATGGAGGATAGGGGTGGCTCAGCAGCTCAGGCTGGAGTTTTGCTCACCTCTGTTCTGTGAACCAGCATCCACTTCCCATCATCACCTGGTTTATAAAATTCCAAGAAGGGGTCTGACTTCCCAAAAAGGTCCTGGAGGGAGAAGAACAGGATGGGTTACACGGTGCTCATCAGAGGTCCAAGAGAGATGTTCCTGTGTCACTGCCAGCCCTGCATACACTCTCCTGTCCTCATGGGGCCAGGTCAGGCACACTGGCAAACAGGCAGCACCCACAGGCAGTGTCCTGCCCACCTCCCTGTCCTGGATGTGTGAATCCCTTTGATTTCCCAGCACATTTTGGCGAGGTGGGTGTGTTGGCACCCCAGCGTATGCCTGTACCCAACAAGCTCTCTGGACACAGATGCCATGGAAAACAACCCCAGCTGGCAGACAGCTGCCTTTGGGCTTGGAAAAACATCCAAACCCTCAAAGGAAAAACAGAACTATGAAGTGCATGTCTTGGGGGAGAAAGGAAGAAAATCCACCCTCCCACACACAGCAGTAAAGCATAAGCAGAGGAAATCTTTAAGGAGCGAGCTGCCCTGGTGTTGACAGAGATCATGTAACACCCTCTGATATATGCAGCCCTGAGTCAGTGTGTGCTGCCTCTCCTGCCAGCGTCTCCTCAGATAATCCCCCGACAAAGGGCTGCTGCTTTCTGAGGAACATGTACACACACACACCCCTGCTGGGAATCTGCACGGGGGCTGGTGGCACCCGCAGCCCGGGAGGGGGAAGGCGCTGGTGGCACCGACAGGGGAACTCCAGCTTTTCTAGGCAGAGCTTCATTCCCATTCAGAAAAAAAACAAGGAGCTGCTAACGAGAAACCAAGTCCCAAATATTCCAGACAATCCATTGAGAATCCAAGTTATTTCTGTTGGGTTTTCCTCCTAGAGGGAGGTGGGTGTCTGAATCCTTCAAAGAGCTGGAGAAACTTTTAATGGGTTTGAACAGGAACTTTTTGTGTTTCTGAGTGATGCAATGGGGATGTGAGGGGCTGTGCATAGAGCACGAGGAAACACGGACACTCCAGGATCTCCTGTTCACAGCCAGCCCAGGAGATGGCAGCTGGGATGCACATGGGTTCTAGCGACATCCCAGCAGAAAATCCATCAACATCTCTATCTAAATCCTATTTCTGAAGCCAGCCAGGAAAGTAAATCACTGCAAAGTGTTTTAGCTTGGGGGAACTACAACTTGCTTCAGTCACAATTCTTCTGCAGAGAAGCAGACCATAAAGGCTCACAGGGATGCTCTCTGGTGAGTTGAGGCTATTTGCTCCCTACCCTTTTTCACACATTTGTAGGATAGAAACAAAACCATTCCTTCTGCAGCATTATGGCTGCAGCACAGCTCTGTTCCTGCTCCCCAACCACCTGGACTTGGCACTTCCAGGATTCACAGATGGATTAAAGAACCAGGGGTGGGTACCCAACCCTGCCTGTGCTGGCTTAACCTCCAACCCAAGGCAGCTCCATCAGCCCAGCGTGGGCTCTGAGCGCAGCAGGGAGCTTTGGAGGATGTCTGCTGCCATCCCACCTGGATCAGCCTGGCTTGCAAGTCTGGTTGGCCTTGTTCAAAGCAGGGTGGGAGATGCCTCCAAGCCACAAGATTGTGGGCTGCTATTTTAAAACATCAAACCCACACATATCTCACCCCTGGAAACCTGGCGGGAGATGGAAACTGAGCAACCAAAGAAGCTCAGATCAGAAGATCGATCTGCAAATTAGTGCAAGAATCAAAATTACCCGAACTGGTTTTAATACACTAATGAGAAGGAGGGTGGAACAGGCACTTCCAGCTCCCTAAATCACAGCTTCCAGCAGCAGTCCTGGCTCACAGCACTTGCCGTCCCCCAGCCCTGCTGCAGCATCGCTGCCCTCCTGCTGTCCCCACCACACACAGCTCTGAGCTTCATGTGGCTGGTCCCAGGTGGAAATACCTCCTCTTCTGCAAGCTATTTTATCTTCCAACAACTCTCCCAAGGGCTGATCTGACATAAGGTATAAGAGCCCCAGGCTGAATCTGCTGCTGACATGCCCCTGCTTTGCAGCTTCAACATTGAAATCAGGTAGTGAGCTCAGGTGGAGAGAATGAACTTGTGATGGGGAAGAGGCCCTGCCTGCAGCCTCAAAGAGATCCCAGCCCCAGGGCAGCCATGGCAGAGAGAGCTGCCTGGGGCTGAGCACAGCTCCAGGCTGGGTTTGTGGCACAGCTGCCAGTAAGGGATGACCACAGCTTCAGCTCAGTGTGTGCACTAAAGATGATCCCATGACCCCACCACAAAATCCTGTGAGATCCCAGTCCCTGTCTATAACGTCTGAGCCTGTAGCTGTGTGGTACAGGATGCAACCCCAGGCTGCAACCTTAGCCTTGGTTTCCTTTTGTTTATTCAATTTTTCACTGTCTTTCCTAAGTTCAAACAGATTTTACCCAGCTCCCACAGCTGCATTTCAACCATAACGAAAAATGACCCAAAAATACTGTTTGCCATCTAATTTCCTTGTTCAAGGGCCATTTTAACTCGCATGAGGTGACCTGAGCCTCCTTTGCTCATAAGCAGGACTTTGAGCACTGCAACTCTGTCCTGCAGCATGGGAATTGTCAAGGAAACCTTGTCAGTTCTTGGTGACAGCAGGTGGTCACTGAGCACAATCCTTCTGCTGACACCTATAGATGAAATTGAGTTGTTTGTTATTTGTTACCTGTTAACTGGGGCATTTGGCTCCTTGCACTAGGCAAGGTAAATAGAAGGGCAAGAAAACAGCCATTTCCTACAGGTGGGAAGAAAAACTTGGATAAACCAGACACCCACCGAGTTTTAACAATGGGACTGGATGAACCCCATCCACTGCCCCAGCAAATACCCCTCTGCCTGGCTGCTTGCTTTACCCTGTTTTCAAAGAAACTGAGGGCCATCCTGCCAATAAAACAAGCTCTGGAGAGACTAGGAAGAAGGAAAAAATAATATTCCCATCGATTGCTTAGCAACAGGACTGGTTTAAGAGGAATAGCTCTGGTTGCCTGGTAAATAAGGTCAGAAGACACTGTTCAGAGAGGCTCACTGTTTTCTGTACACCACATCCAAAGCAAAGCTCCTGTGTTACCTGCCTCTGTGAGATCCACAATTCCTTGGAGAAGACAGGCCCTACACTTTGATACAGAAGCAGATTTTTGCCTCATTTCCTGAGGGGCTGAAGGTGAGAAGCCAGGAGCTCTCAACACATCTGAGACACGGAGTCAAGGGTCATCAAAACTTCCAGATCTGTCAGGAGGCAATTCCAAACAGCTGCCTCTGAGGCAGTAAATCTGAGACACAAATCCTGTGCCACACAGAACCCTTCCATCTCCAGATGTGTGATGAAGGAAGAAATACCATGACAGTAGGGAAACTGAGGCACAGCCGTGCCCAGCAGCCAAAGGATCTCACCAAGTTTCGCCCTGAAGTTTTCTCCAGTGGCACTGCTCTCTGTCACTGCTACACCCAAAGTAGAGATTTCTTTAGATCCTAAGGGCAGAAGTTAAACATTGCATCCCCCAGACACAGCTCCACTCACCTTTTTATCCAGTTTTCTGCCAGCCATGCTCAGAGTAATCACTCTGTTATCCGAGAGTTCCTGTGCAGCTATCTGAAAGACAAGGGAAAGCTGCAATCATTTTCAGCATTAAAAATTAAGCTTCTGGTAAAAAAAACTCAACCCCCTTCTCAGGTGTTATGCTGGACTTGATCTCACATGGCTTTTCTGCACCAAGGCTCATTCAGAACCTCCAAGGAGGAGAAGCCATATAAACCCTTGCCACCAAGATGTGCCACCAAAACAGGCATCCCATCCCTTAGGGGAATGCTGGTGGAACCCAGGACTTGAGCCATGTCTCCAATGAGCACCTGCTAGGGCAGCCCCAAGGATGAAGTTTCCATGATTGCTCCCGAGGGGCTGCAGCAGGCAGGAGCACAGCCCAGACCCCTTCAAGAGACTTTATTCACACATGCTCCAGAAGGGCTTCAGCTGCCAACCCCCAGTGGGATAGTTTTGTCTGGAATATAGTCTAATCAGTCTCTTGGTATTTTAAAGGAATGTTTATAACAAAACCCCACATTTATTCACTTTTATTACAAGCCATTTTCTGAATCACTTGTCTTTTTTTTTCCTGCCCAAGCATCTGCTCCTCACCTCTCCTTCCTCTGATCTCTTGAGGTGGGCTGAGCTGTTCCCCAGCATTCCCAGCAGCATCCTCCCTCTCCCAGGGCAGGAGCCAGCACCAGAACAGCCAGCATGGACATTGTCCTTGTGCTCAGTGTCCCAAGTGAGGCTGTTTGCTGGCTCTCACAAGGGGCTGTCCTGCACTGAAGTTAGGCAGTGTCATTACACCAAGGCTTTTAGAAAAACTTGCAGAACTCCAGGGGACAATTTCCTACAGAATAAGCAATCAGAGGGTTATTGGCAATTAGGAGAGCTGGGGAGTTGGCAGAGGTGAGGAGGCAGAGATGCAGCTTTTGCATCTGCCTGGGCAGCTGGCTGAGGGGATGAGCCACAGCTCCTGGACAACCTCCCAGTTGTTCCCATGGTGGACACAACTCCTTAGCCCACAGAGGACCCAATCACTGCATATGAACCCCAGTTTTCCCCTCTGCCCCATACAGAAGATCCCTATTGCCATGCCATGGAATTACTTTTCTCTCCCACCTAGTCCCTGGTGGGTGTAAGCAGTCACCAAAACCAGCAGGAGGATGAGGAGCTGAAGGGAAAAGGATGACATTTGCCCTTTCCTGAGCCACAAAAGCATTCCCAGTTGGAATCCAGCACTTTAGGGCTCACTGTAGGCTATGTAAGAGCCAGACTGTGCAGACAAGACAGGAATTTCCCTGTGCCACCTTGCCACAGGTTTCTGATGGCATCTTCACTTGGCCAGCATGGACAATAACAACATCCCTACTGCTATGTCCAGAAGAGGTGTGCAGCAAGATTTTAGCATTGACTTCTACAAACACAGAGGTTTGCTTTGGGATCTTCTCTCTTCAAACCCAGGGAACCCCCACAGTCCCATCTATTCGGCCAAGGTTCTGCTGCTGCATTCACCTGAGTGGCATCTCAGTTAGGAAAATGGATAGTTGGGCAAAACTGAAGGGAATGAGGACAAGGAAGTCAGGCTTTGGCTCCAAACTCCCCAAAGCCTGCTCCTCCAGTGGTGTCCATAGCCTGTGCTCCAGCACTGCACCAAGCAGCAGGGAAAGGTGCCCACCACACACAACACTGCTGTCATCACCTGCTTCAGGCCAGGACAAAAAGTCCAGATCAAGAAACCCCATCAGTTGTACAAAATGAAGCAGATGTCTCTGCCCCTTGGATATTTAATGACACATTAGTGACAGAACAGGACTTTTGTTTTCCTAAAGCACGTAAACTTTGAACTTGACTGGAAACTCTTCCAGCTCTTTCCAAGCAAGCACCAGATGGAATGTGGAGAGCCTTGGGAATGGCCTCACTTCTGAACCTCACTGCAGCTTTTCCTCTCCATTTAAAGACTAACTGCAGCAATTAGGAGAGGAAAATATCTTCCCCTAAAGCAAACAGCAATGGAGATGCACCAGGTCCCAGGCTTTTAAACCTTTCCAGTGCTTTTAAACCTGACAGAAGTTTAACTCCTTGCTGGCCTTTCCTTCCAAAACTTTGCAGCTCAGCTGCACATCTCACAAAACCCATAACAAAGCAGAGATTGAAAAATGATGGGAGCTGTGGTAGAACAGAAACACACCTAAATTTAATCTCTTCTTTTTAAAAAAGAACATTGCTAAGGAGATCCGCAGCAGGAAGGCCACTGCCCGAAGGGGTCTGCATCAGAATCAGTGGCTGTTGCTATGAGAGTTGTTGCCATGGCACATCCTCATCCTACAAACAAAATCACCCATCCCTGGAAAAGGAATGAGCCCTCTTACCTGTCACTGCACCAGAGAGCTCTGAGCAGGCGCCTTGTACCAGATAACAAACAACAGCAGCACAGATTTACTTTGTACTTCTCCAGGCTGAGGTATTTTTTATTTCTGAGACTGAAGCAGAAGCTGAAGACTCACAGTGCTAAGCACTGGACAGACTGAGCAATATTGTCCCTATTCCAAATAAACTGTCCTCCAAACAGACCAAAGTGGCCAGGAAAACAAGAGGCAAAGGGAAAAATATTCAAGACACACCCCAATCACCTGGCCCCCATGTGAGTGTCCTGCATTGCCCCCATCCACACCCAGCAGTAACATAAAGGAGCAAACATACCGTTATCATCCCCTTCCCAGCTGGCTTGCCATTCCCCAGAAGGAGAGTCCGTGTTATTTTCTTGCTGGAGACAATCTAGAGAAGCCAAAGACAATAAAGCCATGATTGTACAAGTGATCAAAAGCAGACTCATAAGCAACAGATCATTGCTCATGTTGGTTAATTCAGATTAAGCATTTGCAAGAGTAGAAGAAAGGCACCAATATCCAGGGATGACTGTGAGAGTGGGAATATCACCACTGGCACCCCAGCCCTCAGGGTGCATGGTGCAGAGAAGTGATGGCACAGGAGGCTGAAGCATCCTTCCCACTGAACCCTGGGACCTGTGGAGAAGGTCAGTGGGACCTCACACAGACAGAGCTGCTGCAATTTGTTCCCAGCAAAATCAGCACTCCATCCCTCAAAGCCCATTTCATATACTTCTACCACGACCCCTGCCAGCACTTTGACTGCAGGACATGTCTCCATGGGTGGATCCTGATTACAAGCTGGATGCTCTCCCAGCATCATTCTGGACTCTCTTCACATGGTCAGCACCCCAAAGGCATGTTCTCCCCTTCACTCTGGTTTTTAACAGGATAGACAGAATAAACTGGGAGATGAACTAAACCCTTGAGAATTTTCCCAGCTCAGTGAGTTTCAGTCTCCTTCAGATCTGGAGAACCTGTAATTTTTCCTTATGAGGTACAGATGCCCACATGGAGATCCAGCAATCTGCTGGAACTACCTGTGCCCTGATCCCACATCCAGTGGGTCCCCCTCAAGACCAGATGAGCTTTAAAGGTCCCTTTTAATCCAAACCACTCTGTGATCCTGTGACTCTTGCAATTTCAAAGCAAAAACCCTTTCCATTTGTGAGGAGCCAGCCAAGTCCCAGTGCTTTGATGCACAGGAATCACCAGGCAGTGTAACCAGATCTCACCACACTGGGTACAGGCAGGACAAACCCCACAACCCTGGCTAGCAGAAACCATGGACACCCTCCAGCCTGGAGTCTGATCCCTGCTACATTTCCTTTGGCCACAGGTCATTAGAGGCCTGGGAATGATCCAGCTGTCCTTTAAAATCCTCCTACAGACCTCATTAGCTGCACTAAGCAATCCAGCTAATCTGACAGCTCCCATGCAAACTCAGAATTGAAAAGTCAGAGCCTCACTGCCAGTTGTTGCTGCCCACAGCTGCTCTCTGCTTCTGAGAGCTTATGGAAACATCTCACCAGGCCAATTCCAGCCACAGCAGGGTGGCTGAACCCACAAGCCCCCATCCACTTTGCTTCACCCCTCTCCTCACCCTTGCACAAGTGCCACTCCTCCAGTCCACCTCTGCTCCACAACTGGGCTCTGCTGCCAGCCCATGCTGCCACAGGGAGAGGAGGCAAACAGGATTTCAGGGGAAAAAGGGAAATTAAAAGATTCCTCCATTCCAAGCTGGTGTCTTGCTGTGGACCAAATGTCACCAAGAAGCTGGCATGGGAACTGCTGCAAAAATTGGGCACAGGTCAAGCTCCCTTTTGCAGAGCGAAAATACTGGTGTAAGTTTACAGAGTTCCAAGCTCTCTTCTTCCTGACAGACAAAGCCCACCAGCTGTGCCCAAAAACACAGCAGACAGTGATGCCACCATGGCAGAACCATCAGCTGTTCTGAGAGAACCCCTGGGTGTGAGACCTGCCTCCAGCTGCCCATCCCCAGCATCACCACAGCCCAGGAGGGTCTGTCCAGCCTCATCTCTGACATAATCACCTTCCCAAGCACCAGGAGAGTTGAGATCATCTGGGACACCCAACAAGCAGGA
This sequence comes from Toxostoma redivivum, assembly GCA_013397375.1. Taxonomy (NCBI): domain Eukaryota; kingdom Metazoa; phylum Chordata; class Aves; order Passeriformes; family Mimidae; genus Toxostoma; species Toxostoma redivivum. The sequence goes on from VXBI01014347.1 coordinate 152,634, forward strand.
GGAGATGGTTTGGACTCTTCCACTTTCCTCCCCACTTCATATGGATAATGTTCTTCTCCAACATGAGCCTGCAGAGCCCTGGACTGCTGCAGAGCCACATTCAAGAACACAAAGGTTTCAGCTGTGTCCTTATGTCCATGAATTCTCTGCTTGCAGCAAGACCAAGACCTTCACAAGCAGCCCTTGCTGAGCTGCCCCACACAGGAGCTGGATGTGTTTCAGCAGCAGCAGAACTGACAGTAAAGCATGGGTTTGGGCTGAACATAGGCCAGAGCTGCTGCCTGCACTGCCTCTTAACTTCTGCAGAAGCAGAATTAGGTCATCACAGAGCACTTCTGAAATTCCAGCCATTAAACTTCAAACTCTGTAAATGTCAGTGCTCTTCTAACACATCAAGCTCTTGAGCTGGCAGTGCTGAAGTCCCTGGTCCTGCCTGTCACATGCAGTGCCATGCTGCAGTCTGTGTAACAAAGCAATTGTCTTCATCAGCCTCCCTGAGCACCTTGGGCTGGCTCCCCATGCTGACCCACCTATTACAGCACCTCCTTCCTCCCCATTCCCAGCACTGAGCACAACAGAAGCAGTTTCTCCCAGCCTCTGCCTTTATGCCAGGTACCACAACAGCCCTCAGCTGCTGGATGATGCAAAAAGATTGAAAAAATCTCCCTCATTCCTTGCTTCTGAGCCAGAGGACAAACATATTTGGAGAATGTAGCTGCCAGCTTCTAACAGGGTCTGGGATCATGAATGAAAAGACCTTCCAAAAACTTATAAATCACTATGTGTCTCAAAAGCCTTTCCACAGAAGAGCAGAAGACACATTCCAGCACCAGCATGCTCAAGCAGGAGGAATGTTTTGCTACACAACAGCAATGGACAAAACTTTCAGAAAGAGAAAACCCAAACTGAGAAAGAAAGGCAGGCTGTGCATCCTGACTTTAAATATCTGGAAGTTTCCCAAGCCAAATCAGGGCCCTTACTATAAGCCATGGTGGAGACAGAGCCAGAAGCTTCCAGCTGATTTCTCTTTGCCAGCACCAGCAGAAACCCACACCACTGAGCAAGCAGACAACAAGCCTAACATGGAACAGTCCAACCTCAACAGCTGAAGTGTGATGAGCAAATTAAATTTGTCTTTCCAGGAAGGAGCCAGAAAACCATGCATGAGGTAAGAACAGCTGTAATCTCAGCACTCCCCTGTGTCTGATGTGTTTTGCGGTCCCTTGGCTGCAGGGACCCCTGACTCACCGTGCCCAGTGTGCAGGAGAACTCGCCCAGGAAGTCATGCTCATACAGCTGTGTGCTCGACTTGTCCTGGTCAAACAGGGCAAACTTGAGCTTCTGCACTTCTTCAAAGTGGTAGTCAATGATGAACTTCTTGGCAAAAGCTGGGTTGAGGTTGTTCACGGCTGTCTCTGTCCTGTCCAGCTGCAAAGCAAGAGGCATTTAGGCAAGTGCATCTTACAGCTTTGTTACTGAAATTCAGCCAGAGCCACCCAGAAACCCCATGGTGACCATCAGAACGAGCACAGCAGGCCCTCAGCAGAGCTATCCCCGAACACAGGCTGTGACACCCAGGTGCAAAGCTAGGATCCATCTAAGCACACAATGGCACATCATGCAGAGCTGCCTTCCCAAGGATGGGGTACCTGGGGCTGGACAACCCACCCCATCCAACAGCCAGCATGGAAGCGCCCACCCAGCCAAGGCTTGGCATGGACTTGAGGATCATTGAAGCCAGAATTGCTTCATTTGCTTCTAAGACCTGCTCTCCCAGGAGCTGAGGCTCTCACACACCTCTGATCCTCAACCAGACCCTCACAGCTGTAGTGCCAAACTTGTTTCTTCCAGGCTGTACAGCCAGCAACAAGGACAAGCAAAACAAAAAGTGCCATGAGCCAGAACACAACTCTCTAGCATTTCCCTCCAGAACTCAAACCAAAACATCCATATGGATTCTTCTTTATTGGCCTTCCATAGATAAAAAGATTAAAAATACCATCGCACAGTCCCTTTTTCATAGATTTCATCAAGCATTAGTAGCAACAAGAGGAAGGGCCCAGAGACAAAACTTCAGTAGATATTGTCATTTCATTGTCATCCAGAGATATTGTGAGCAGGTTGGAAGCGACAGTGAACTGCAAGGGCAGGCAGTGAGAGGATGATGGAAACTGGAAGGGATGTGGGGAACCTGCCGTGGAGGGGAAGCACCATGGCTCCCTGCAGCATCCCACAGCCAAGAGCAGGGATAACAGCCCAGGAAACTTGGCAGGCAGCTGGTGGAAGTGTGGGTTTTCAACATTGCATGGCACAGGTGGTCAGAAAGCCTTGTGTGAGCCAAAGAACCATCCTGAGGACAATCACGATGGAGATCCTGGAATGCTGCCCTCCACTAATGGAGCTTTGGTCCCAGACCCCACAGCTAGCATTGCAGGCAGGGTGGCAACACCAGCAGGGATCCTGTCAAGAGCTTGCACAAAGACAAACCCCCGTGATTTTGGCCAAAGTGTTAGAAACTGGGAAGACTGGGAAACTGAGGCTGAGAAAAACTGGTATATTTACTTCTGGAAGTCAATGGGCAAGGAGAGTCTGAACTCTAATGTCAGGACCCATATTCTCCCCCACATACACTGAAAGGCAGGACACAAAGCCAAGTATAGAGCCCAATATGCAAAATACCTTCATGAAGCTGAAAGGGGCAGGAAGGGCATGGGCAGCAGAGCTTGAGAGCTGGAAAAGCAACACCCACACCTGGGGGGGAAATCCTCCAGCATGGAAAGCAAGCAGGAGCTTTGTCAGAAGAGCAGCAGTTGGTATCATGTTGATATCACTGTTCAGCCTGGAGAAGATAAGGCTCTGGGGAGACCTCAGAGCACCTTCCAGCGTGTACAGGGGTGCATGAGAGCTGGAGAGGGACTTTGGACAAAGGTCTGGAGTGACAGGACAAGGAGGAACAGCTTCACGCTGACAAAGGGTAGGTTTAGATTAAATGTTCCAAAGAAATTCTTGCCTGTGAGGGTGGTGAGTCACTGGCACAGGTTGTCCAGAGAAGCTGTGGTTGCCTCATCCCTGCAAGTGCTCAAGACCAGGCTGGATGTGGCTCTGAGCAACCTGGTCAAGTGGAAGGTGTTATGACAGCACAGGTATTTGCCACATCACTCCGTTATCCCAGGATATGGCAACATGGATATTAAAAGAGAAGGAAATGCAGGCACTGTTCAGGGTGATTTTATCAAAAGCTGCTGCCCTTGGTGTCTGGAAAGACCATCCCATCTCCCTGTGGGAAAGCACAAAGCTTCTGGCCATGCTGTGGCCCTGGCTGGAATTCCACCTTGTCTTGCAGCCAGGACACCCAGTTCTGGACAAGGCCGAGCTGCCTGTGCATCCCAAATCCAGGGCAGGACCTCTCTGGAAAGCAGCTGGCATCCCTGGGCAGCACCAGGCTGTGGGTTGGTGGGATGTCTGCCAGAGCTGCCAAGCCAGGAATAAGCAGAGCAAAAAAAAGCCTCCAAAAAAAAAAAAAAAAA
>VXBI01014347.1:156193-231094 GCA_013397375.1 Toxostoma redivivum
AAAAAAAAAAAAAAAAGCAAGCAAACACATACCTTAGTCCCAAAGAAACTCATTCAGCACAGAAGGCAGGTTTTGGAGGGGCTTAGTGGAAATGTGGTGAGTTTGCTATATATACACCCAACCATCGCAGGGTTTTTTTGAAATTGCTCGCTTAGTCTGTCTTAATTGCCAAGAAACGACTAAAGTAAATGCTGTGTTCCCAGAATAGCCACCTGCTGCACCCCAGGGAATCAAATCCATCAACACCAGTGGGCTGTGAGCTGGCCAGGGCCACACAGCTCCACACAGATCCTCCCCTCTCTGCTGCCATCCTGTACCAAAGGAGCCAAGCATCTGCTCAGGGGTGTGCTGGACCAGGAGCAGAGGGCATCCATAGCTCTGCTTTATTTCTGCAGCACAAGGCACACAAATCCCCCTTCAGGCCTAGGAGATGAGTCTGCACAGGCAGCAGAGATGGATTTTTGGTCCTTCTGTGTTCTGTGAACAACTGGGAAGCCAGGGACCAAGGGAAACCAATCCTTTCATACCCAGACCCCAGTCTGCAGGAGTTAACTTGAGGTCCCATCTCCAACTCTGTTCTGGAAGAGGGGGCCAAAGAAAGGGTATGAAAATCCCAGCCAGCTTGAGGTAACCTTGGGAGTGATGGGGCTTCCTTCAACACCCAGATTCAACAGTTTAACCCCCTGCTCAGTGTCAGTGTGAAGCACAAAAATATCCCAAGCCCCAGCTGACAGCTGCACAAGGTTTGATCTTTGGTTTGGTGAGCACAAATCACCTTGGTGGTGACCATCACATGAGACCTCCTCACACACCATCCCTCACCTGCCATCAGTTCCTGCCATCCCCTTCACATCTGCAGTCCCTGCAAAGAAGGTGCCTTTGCCACCAAAAAGCAGAAAAACACAAGGGTTTTGAAGAGGCAGCCGGGCTAATTAAAGAAATCTGTTAGCATAAGAGCCTCAAAGGGCCACAAAGACAATTAGAGGGATGGAGTGCCTCTCCTGTGAGAAAGGGCTGAGAGACTTGGGATTGGTCAGAAGACAGAAGGCTCAGGGGAGACCTTAGAACATCTGAAAGGGCTACAGAAGAGCTGGAGAGGGACTTCAGACATTGGCATGGAGTGACAGGGCAAGGGGGAACAGCTTCACACTGACAGAGGGCAGGGTTAGACCAGGTATTTGGGAGAGATTGTTCCCTGTGAGAGTGGTGAGGCCCTGACACAGACTGCCCAGAGAAGCTGTGACTGCCCCATCCCTGGAAATGTTTAAGGCCAGGCTGGATGAGGCTTCAAGCAAAGGCCATGGCAGGGGGGTAGGGACGAGGTGATCTTTAAGGTCCTTTCCAACAGGAGCCATTCCAGGATTCTGTGAGGCTGCAAATGAAGCACAAAACCAGGAGATCATCTCCAGCAGCAGCCCTTATGTCCAGTGAATGCAGCTGGAGAGTCTTCCAGTGCTCAAAGGGAGATTGGCTGGAGACATCCCCAGCATGAGGAGGAGCTTCATGCTCCAACATGGGGAGATGCTGTCTGAAGTGTCAAGGGGAGCTCATGCTGACGGTGCAGAACTGCCTGCATGACTCAGTGGCACAAAGGCAGCTGTAGGGCTGAGTCATGTGCCCCTTGTCCCTGTTCCTGGCACCACAGGTCAGCTCTTTCATGGCTTCTGTGAGATGACATCATCAGGCAGAACATTTAAACACCACCAATCTTCACTTCCCAGCCTGTGGTTTATTGTCCCTCCCTCTCTCCCTCCCCCACCTCTCCAAGGCTGATTCACAAAGATTTTTAATTCCTATTAAGCTCAGCGAGACAAAATAATTTTATTTGGGAACAAATGTTACAGCTAGAAAGAACAGTGAGCAGAAATCTTCCGGCTGGCATCAGCTGGTGCCACAGCCCCACCACCCAGCTCAGAATCAGCACCAGGGCTGGTGCCAAAGGAGGAGATCCACCACCACAAGCAGGTCCAAGGCTTGGGACATGTCCCTAAATCCAGTGTGGAGGACAAAGGGGCAGTGGGGTGGGATGGATTCACACCAATGAGCTTATTCTGTCCCCATCCATGCCCTACACTTCAGCTGTGTTATTAAAGCCACCACTTACAGACAGGAGAGGTTCCACTTAGGGCACATCTGTGCGGCCAAAATCCATGCAGAACAAGGGGGTAGCTCCGAACCATGTGGCATCAGCTCCCAAGAGTCCCAAACATCCCATCCAGAGAGGTTCTCATGGGCAATCCCACCTCTCCTGGCCCTGCCTGGCACTCAGCCACGAGCCAAACCCACACAGCACCCCTGACAGGTGTGGGAGCTGGGGCATCTCCATCCCAGCAGTGTCCCCAAGGTGCCACTGGCCAGAGCCAGCTCAGAGGCACAAGCACACCATGCCCTGTACCAGCCCATTGCACCTCTGCTGCCACCAGCAGAGCACTGAACAAGGCTCATGTCCAATACCTACCATGCCAATTAAACAAGCTAAAAATAGCAGAAGAAAAGAAAGAAAGAAAAAAAAACAACCTAAAAGCACCACACATTTGTATCGCAAAGAAAACTTCAGGATCAAAACCACTGGACTGAGACATTACTGACAGAAAGAGAAATTCCTGAAAAGCACAATTAGGTCAGAGATGACACCTGTCAAAGCTGGAAAGCTCATTAGTCTCATCCAGGCTGTTGAAAAAAGTTAATTACAGACTGTGGGAAGGTGAGGTTTTCCCCTACACTCTCCCTGCTGAACGTGAGATCAGCTGCTGGACACCTGAGGTGGTGCTAGTGATTCCCCAGCTCCTTGGCCAAGGACCTGAACGACACCACCTAATTTCCCAGGAACCAGGAAAACTTCTGTTTGATTTACATGATTTAAATCCCTTAATGCTCATTTTCTGCTACACCCAATGCAAATGTCTGTATCCATCACAAATCCATACTTTGCCTACCCTGCTCCCTCCCAGACCAACCATCCACTGCAGGTATAAAACGGAATTTGCAGTTAAACCCAATGCCCAGCACAAAGCAGAAAGCACTGATGGGGGAAGGACCAATTGTGACACAGAAGACTTCACACACAGCCTCAGCAGCACCAGAAAAGCTCCCACTTCTGCTCAGGGAGGAACAAGCACAGAGAGAGGGACACCAGCACCAGCAAACCACAGCAGGAGTAAATCCACACAACACCAGGACTTACCTCCACCCACTTCCCGTTGACTTCCATGAAGAGGACACAGAAAGGGTCGGATTTGGACGTGACATCCCTGTCCAGGAGGTTCTGGCCGCAGATGGAGAGCTCCACTTTGCAGACACAGTACTGGGAGCCGACGGGCCCCGCCGGCGAGGGACTCATGGTGTACGCCATGGAGCCAGGGCAGCAGCTCCAGGCACTCTGTGGGACAGCACAGGGACAACCCTCAGTGCTGGCAGGCACCAAACATCCTGCCAGCACTGCCGAGCGTGGCCACAGGCAGAGCCTCTTGCTCTAAGTCACACACGGGATCTAAGCCATGAGGCTTCATCCTCCATCCATCTCACAGACATCCTGAGTGGGAGCCCAGCACAGCACCCATGACCTGCTGTGAGTTTGCTCCATAAACAACAGATTCCCAAGGAAAATCTGACCCCCTCAACCTCTCTCAAACCTTACTCCCCAGCCTCTTCTGCCAGCATGCCAGGCTTCAGTTTGTTCTGAGAAGCCACATCTCCACATCACCTTTCAGCACAAACCTGACTGCTGTCTGGCTGTCCCCAGGCAACAGACCATGGGCAAACTTGAGCCCTGCCCTGCAAATCGTCATATGGAAAGGGGTGAGGCTGTGAGGATGAGTGTGATGCAGGGCAGCTCCAGCCCTGGATCAGCCCCATCTCCACTCAGCACCCGAGGCCAGCAGAGAACAGTGGCTCTGGCAGCACTTAAAAAGTGGCAATAGTTGTTTCAGAGCAGTGAAGGCAAATGTGACAAGCACTGCATGACCTGGAGTACGATTTACAGGGCTCTGACTAAAAATCCATTTAAAATCTGATCAAAGTCTGCTACTAGAGTAATTTTGAAGAGATTAATGTGTTTTATACCATTATTAGTGCAAAATCCCATCCCACAGGACAGTCTTGACTTCTGATATACATTTTACTTGTCACAAACCACCAGTGGTCTTCAATGGAGAAGAAAGGAAGAAAAAAGAGGAAAAAAAGCATTTTCAGAGTAATTTATACTAACAAATCTTTGTGGCTATGGTTGCTAGTGGAGAGTGAGCTCTTCTCAGCAGTTGCTTCAATATCTTTTGTCTTCTTTTTCAAGAGTGGCTCCTGGCTCATTCACTTTATCTGAAACCCCCAAACATTGCCTTTCTCCACCTTGATAAACCATCTGTTTCTGTTTGGCACTGAAACCCAATTAATATTATCTGTTTGTTTTGCCTGGGTATGAGTATTTACAAGCCCTTGTGCTGCTAGGAGCTGGGCTGCTGCCCTTTTCCCTTGCAGCTCAGATTCCAAGCTGGAATGGGGAGGGCAGGGACAGGGTGATCCCAGCAGGGCTGTGACAGAAGGAGCTCTGGGCTGTCCTGAGAATGAATTCTGAGCAGAAAACAGCTCCAGCTCTCAAGGCTTGGAGCCCTTCTCTCCTGCCTGCCAAGATCTCTGCTTGGCATTAAGTCACCAGAAACAAGTCTGGTTTTAACCCCCACCAGTAAACACAAGCTCTTCACCCAAGAGTGCTGCTCAGGGAAAGGGTGGTACAACCATCCCAGCTCCATAAGAAAACTTCTCCAGAAGATGGAAAACACCATCCCTGGCCTGCAGACATTGGTGTACATCACCAAAACAGCACTCACATCCCTTTCCCAAGCGTGGCTCACCCTTGCCCAGACCAAGCCTGTCTTGTGCCATCACTCCCTGTGCACAGCAGCACGGTGCCAGAACCGTGGCAGTGTCACACCAAAACTGTGACACATCTGGGCAACCTTCCACCTACTGCAGCTTCAGGGAGGAACACATGGAGAAGTAAAGTCCTCATGGTTCATCCACCATGGCTGGGGGACCAGTTCCAAGGCGCCCATCCCTGCCTCTGCTCCAGCTAAGCCCATGTTGCCAGCTGCAGCTAAAGTGAAAATTTTACTTAATTATTTTTCTTTAATGCACAGATCATGTAATCAATGTCTTAAAATAGCCAAGCCTGTTCTATTTATGCTGCTGTCTGTCTGCTACTCCCTCTGAAAAGCAAACATGGGGCAGCTGTGTTGGCATGAACCTGGTCCTGCCAGAGCAGGGAGATCTGGGCTGCGTTTTTCCATCTCTCCTTCCCCCAGATCTCAGTGCTGTCTCATAAAAAGCAGAGGCAGCAAGTGACTCAGTGGAAAAACCTTTTTTCCCAGGGTTGCCAGATGCCAAAACATCCTCTTGGTGTGCAGCACATCAGCTGTGCTCCAGCCCCTCAGCTCAGCCTGCCCAGCTCCCAGGGTCAGGACAGGCACTGGGATGAGGTGATGGCCAGCACCAGCCAGAGCCAACACTGGAAAGCCACCTTTCCTGCCACTGCACTGGCACAGATCCAGCACCTTCCTCCTGCTACACCAGCATGGATCCAGCACCTTCCACAGGGCCAGGCGTGGGTTCAGCCCCTGCTGCCTCAGCACCAGCCACAGGTCCCCCAGCTCAGAGGCATCATCACCAGGGATGGTGGAGCCAGCACCAGTCTAACATCCCACAAAAGCTTTCAATTCAGGGGGTATTTGAGCTGGCACTGAAAGAGTCAGCGTGCCATCATCTGTATTCCAGTCTCTCCTCCCATGTTTGCTCTCCTTTCCCCACATTTGCTGCCCTGAACAAAGTCCTGTGACTTGCTCAGCATCTGCAGCCAAATATTCTCCTGGTGTACAATCCCAGCTGCCGAGCACGCAGACATGTGGTCTCCCAACAAAACACAGCCAGGTTACCAACGAGGGCTCTCAGGGACAAGCCAGAAGGTTTGACTGCCCCACAGTCCCATCTGCCATCAAGGGGTGTCACAAGAGCAGGACCAGAATGTAGGGACGTGGTCATCAAATCCTTTTTGGGCTCAGGCTTCCAGGGCCTTCTGAACTGAGCATCTTTGTGCTTACAATTTTCAAGTACTTTTTCCTCCATGGCTTGGTCACTTCCAAGCTGCTCCATGTCCACAACATCCCACAGGAAAGGGTTTTGTTGGCTGGGAGCACACACAAACCCTGGGGCTGCCCTGAATATCTAAGAATATCTAGCAGTCCCAGAGCAGCCTCATCCCATGGCACCCCAACCTACAGCAGATTGCCAAATCACTTTTACAAAGTGTAAAAGGGTCAGCAGAAAAACCTGAGAGTTTTATTTCCTCTTATCTGAAAGGGAAAGAGGGGAAGGAGATATCTGTTTTGCAAACTAACTCGTGACTGAAGGTCCCCCTTCCCTCTGCAGAAGAGCAGCCCCAAGAGCAGCAATTCCTCAGGCCATGCTGAAGCTCCGTTTTAAGCATTAACAAGAAAAAACAGAGGGGAAAAAATAAAGCTTGCTTTAGGTGAAACATTTGAGAGGGGGATTTCAATCTTAACAGTGCCCTAAATTCAGTGATCTCCTCTCATTAAAGAAATAACTTCTTTTCATAGCCAATACCAGGCACATTTGAAACAGACACAGAAGCACCAACACCCAATAGTGATACCAAGCAAAACCCTGCTGTGTCCATCCCAGGGAACAGGAGATCCTTCTTTGAGATGATCCATGATTTATTTAATAGTCCACAAAAGTCACCTGTGACTGTTTCCCCACTAAGGCTGTCCCACTACAGCCTATTACAATTGTGGAAGAAAAATTCCTTTTGGGAAAGCGAAAATGAGAGAGGAGTATCAAACAGGTAAATTTGGGTTATTATAAATCACGTATCTGAGCTCACAGGCAGTGGAGACACAGAGGGAGAGCAGCAATACCCGAGGGAGGATTAAGGGCAGGTGAAAACAGGCTGTCAGAAGATTGAAGCAGGAGAGGAATGTGAGAATACAGAAACTGGTTGCCCAGAGCAGCAGAAAAGCTGAAACATAGGACACATGGAGCTGGAGACACCAGGAAAAGCCAGGATGCAATGGAACCCGAGGCAGCTCCCCACACCACCACAACTCACAGTGATCACCCTCCTCTCTCCTGCTGACAGTCATATGCAGAATTCTTTCACAAAGCAAAAGCGTTTGTATCTCTGTCCCACCCGGGCAGTTCAGTGGATTCACAGCTTGCACCTGGTCCTTTTAGCAGCCTGGTTACCTTCTGCACACAGGTGCAATTAGTCATGTTCACAGCACCTTGCTGCCAGTCCCCAGCAAATGGCTCTGCCTCAGGTGAGCAGGCTGGGAGGCAGAAAGGGGATGCTTGGTACATCCCTGTAGATGTCCCTTGGGTACCTGCTACCATCAGAGGACCTTCATCTCTCACACTGGGCAGGGAAAGGCTGAAAACTGTCTCTGAGCATCCCAGCACAGGCAGCATGGCTGGGACTGAGCTCAAATTCTTCCAGATTCCTAGAGATTTGGAGTAGACCCAGCAGAGAGAGATGCCCAGGCAGGGCTCTTGTTTCCAGCCTGACACACAAGTCCCACAGTCCTGCCTGCTGGAAGCCAAGGGGACTGCACTGAGATGCTTTGAGGCCTGATACAGAAGGACAAAGTGTTTCAGGACAACCTAATCTCTATCTCCAATGAACCCTGCTTGATGGAAACTGTCCCTGATAGGCTACAACAGACAATGCTGCTCATGCTGACAGCTGGGCTTCTCAGCAGCACTGCGAAATTCCCTCTCAGGGGCTGGTGGCTACTGGTGTGACAGTGGCTGCTTCTCCATTTCACACTTGGGCCATCCCCACTCACAGTGCCAGCTCCTCTCAGACTGCTGCTGTCCCCAGAAATGCTCTCACCCACCAGGTCTTTGCAGGTTTTGCAGTGAGGGCAGTGTCCACCTGGCTGAAGCCCCAAGAGGCTGCACCAAGTAGCACATGGGCAGCACCCAGCAAAGCTTCTCCAGGGGGTGATGATTGGCACAGCCCTGAGAAGTCACTTGAGGTAACCTGGGAGTCACAAAAAAGCAAGAACACTCTGAGGCAAACCCTGTAGCACCAGAGCTGGACACCTCCAAAGGGGCTCATCTCGTTTTGAAAATATCACCACCTGAAAAGCAACTCCAAAGCACTTTCCCATGCCCAGTACAGAGCTGAGACAGCCACTGCTGACGTCAAGCATGGATCCACCACCTCCAGCAGCCTCTCTGCCATCCCCACACGGGGCACAACACTGCAGGGAGCAGTGCCATCAGTGAAGAGCCTGGCTCACACTGAAGGATCGCAGGGTGGGAGCGACTCCTCCACACAGGCTCCTCCTGCCCTGTATCCCTCCCCCCTGTACCACCTCACAGCCCTGACCATCATCCCAAGGTTCCTCTGTGACCACCAAACCTGCCACCCTGGCTGCTTCCTCCATCTGAGCAGGATCTGGAAGGACCTGGGGCTGCTCTGTCCCCAGCAGCTGGGGTGAGCTGCCAGAGGGCTCTGGGAAAGGCCAGAGCCCCTGTGCCAGCATCCCTGCGGGGTCAAAGCCGGTCCCTCTGCAACAGCAGGGGCACAGCTGCTGCCTGGACACTGCCCCAGGACCAGAGGCACCACACTGGAAATCTCAGCAAGCCAGGGTTGTCAGAGGAAAGCCAAACACCTTTATGTGCTTCTGGCATGGAGGCGGCTCCGGGCAGAGCCTGCCCTGGCACTGGGGACCAAAGAGCAAATTTGTTCTCCAACACTTTACAGATAAATGTCTCCCAAAGTATCTAAGTACCTAAACCCACTTACCGGTGAGAAATCACGAGCCCCAAGAGCAGCAGAGCCGAGTGCTCCAAAGAGAGGGGAGCCCTGAGCTCCCAAGGTGTTTCCGCAATCCTCAGCCCAGGGCTCTCGGCTGGCAAACGAAAGCAAAACCCGCTCCTCCACACCCCGCGGTGACGTGGGGACAGAGGCAGCACCACTGGTGACACTGGTGGCCGGGAGGAGCTGCAGGGGCTGGGCGCGTTCTGGCAGCGCGCTCAGAAAATCACCAAGTGGAAAAAAAAAAAAAAAAAAGGAAACAAAAGAAAAAAACCCTTCCTCAAAACCGGAGAGGAAACAGAGGGGCTCTGACGGCTGCTAGCAGCCGGGGGTGCCGTGCAGGAGGCAGAGCGCACCTCGGTGCCCGTCCCGCAGCTGCTCCGTGCCCTGCTCATAGACACCCCCAGCTCTCAGGGTGCCCTCCAGCCTTGCTGCTGGGACAGCAGAAAGGGCAAGGGAGGAGCAGGGCGAGGTGAGAGCGTGGCAGCTCAGGACACCGAGCAGCACAGCCAGACCCCATTCCCGTCCCCACCGGCACGCACGTATTTGGCTCAGACACGCGGGGAAGGGTTGCACATTTTCGCTTGACTACGAGTTTCCTCTGGGGCTCAGTTTAGGGAAATCTGTGATTCAGGGCAGAAAACATCGTGATGTCGCTGTGAATCGTGGCGATCACATCAAACCCCGCTCCCAGCCGCCCTGCGAGGCGGACCCGAGGGGAAGGTTCGTGTGCCCGCTCCGCACCCATCGCGCTCCCAGGCAGAAATCCACGCTGCCCGCTCCATGGGGAGTGGGAGGCTCGGTCCTGCGGGAGCAGCCACAGGCAGCACTCTGTCCGAAAGAGGAAAACGCCAAACACAAATCTCCTGCATCCCCAGGGCAGCGATGCTCTTGTCAGACACCTGCTCTGGGTGGGACAAACAAGCGAACCAGGAGATGCAGGAAGGGAGGACAAGGCACTCTCAGGATTTGGGGCATATTTTAGCTTCCAGTATTAAAAATGCCCTGTCCCCATCCTACAGCAGCCATATGAAAGCTGGGCACACTGTCACAAGGAGAGGGGATAGATCTGTTTCAAAACTGGATTTGGAGGGAAAAGTGGACTTATTAAAGCCAGGCCCTATGGAATGTAAAGGATCAGGGCTGTGGGGAGGCTGCAAAGGACACAGAGCCAGCAGGGCTCCCTTGCAGGTGCAGAGGGAGCCTCCCACATCCTAACTATACACCATGTCTATAACAGGCTGTTTAACTTATTAACCACTTTCCTATGCTATTGAAAGCAAAAATGCTGGCTTTCTGAATCTTAATTGGATTCCTATTCCTAGCCAACACTATCTATCACATGTGAGAGGGGAAGAAAAAAATCATCATTTATGTGATCAGAAATATCTTTAACTGCTTTTGGACCTCACTGTGTGTCAGTCTAACCTCACGTCAGCCAGAACAGCCCCAGCAGCAGGCAGCTCTGCATCCTCCATCCCATGCACCAGTTCATCCCTAAAGCAACCACTGCTTCAGAGCTGATAAATAAATATTAATTCATGGTTATTTCTGTGCAATTCTCGTTTGCACTGGGACACCAACACCAAGTCATGCAGAGCACTGACATCCCCATGGCTGGAGCCACCTTTCCCCCTCCCTTCCACCCCACCACTTGGAGTCCCCCATCCCTTCCCCTTCACAGACGGGATTTTCATCACTAGGATCCAACATTTTCCCACAGAATTTTAATTTTTTTGGCCTGCTTTGCAGCAGAGAGATGCTGCCACTTGATGTGTGAAGCTTCACCCTGAGACAGAATTGTGTGCCAGCGACACAAAAATGCTGTGGTTTGTGAGAATGACGTCTGACTAATTCTCGACCCCTTCTCAACAGCTTTAGACACCGCTTGAGGGAATATCAGACTGGGTTTAAATGGTTGCACAGCACTGGACTTGTTTAATAGCAAAACTTGTATTCCCAGCTTGTATAATTTTTAAAATCAGCCTCATGACAGCTGATGTTTCTTCCTAAATCCTCAGCTTCTGTAATCACGTGATGATGGAAAATCCAGGGCTGGGGGGAAGGCGACTATTTTAAACACAAGATTTTTCCTTCTGGCTACAGGCAGAAAATATGACAGCTCCCAAACACAAGGCCTTATCAAAAGCAGCAGACAAATAAAATTGGAGCCCTTCTTGCTGAATTCTACACTCGTTTGTCTTTCTGGCATTTTAACAACAATTTTATCATCTCCAAACTCACCTGAGTTCCTGGGAATTCGTTTTCCCCTGTTCCCATGACCCAAACAAGTAACCTTGCAAAGCCAGCAGCCAGGAAACTGAGCCAAAGCAGCAAAAAGTGATGACTCAGGTCCTTCAACAAATATTTTACAGAAGTTTAAAAGACAAACTGTAAGATTTCAGGGGCAGAAAGGGTGGGGAAGTGTTCAATTATTTTTTTTTCACTGTTCTGTGGGTTTTGCGTCCTGCCAGGAGCACTATTTCAAATGCCAGGTGACTCCACGAAAAATTTACCTTTCCTTCTATCCCCCCACCCTGCCTCAGAACACCAGCCAAGGTTCTCACATAAAGAGTTCCTTATGAGAGCTGGCAGCCCTGAACCCGGACAGGAGGCTGCAAACGTTGCTTTCTCATCAATTAACCTGGAATTATGTTCCCAGCACACGACAGCTCCTGGAGAACAAGCCCTGATTTACGGCAGCTCCAGCTGCTCCCCCCGGGCAGAGGTTTCCACTGAAGTCAGTGGGAAACTCTTTCCACCAAGTGTAACAGGAGCAGGAGAAGTTATTCCTCCCAGACTCCTCACACACTACTCTGAGACTGCTGAAAGGCAAACAAAGCTGATGCAATTCCAGAACACAACTGGGCAGACTGGTAAATCATGGGGTAGCTAGTGCTGCTCCAGCACCACAAAATCCCGAAGTTTTGGGGTACTGAGGGAGGGGGATTGCTGGAAAAGGAGCAGAATTGAGAACTGCCACGGGCTGTGCAGCTGATATATCCTCCTAGGGCAAAGAGCATCTTCATCCACAACTCAGCTCCAGCAGCTGAATCCAAAAAGGATTTTTCCACACTGGAATCCCCAGTTCCTGGGGCCCAGGTCCCCTCCTACAGCACAGACTGGACATGCACTGGAGTTGTCTAACCCTGACAAGCAGTGGCTACACAAACAGCTTGTCAGCAACCAGCATGAAGTCCCTTGTTGTCCCCCAGCACAGACTCTGGGAGCAAGGATGTCCCCAGGACACCACACGTTGATCCTCAGGATCCTGAGAGCTCAAAGGGCAGCAGGGAGGGAGAAGTGTCACATTGGTCAGACAACCCTGCCCACCCTCACACTGCACCAGGGCAATGCCTGCAGCCCCTCCTAGAGATCCAAACTGTGCTCCTGACCAAGCAGGTCCTGGGAGCAGCAGGGCACGTGCCAACAGTGCCAGCAGAGGCAGGCTGCTGGCAAACTCCATCCCCTGGGGGCTGGGGACAGTGTTGGCTCTTAGAGAGCAGCTTCAGGACTGCGTGCACCAAGGCAGGTGCTAGGGGCTGCCTACACCACAGGAACATTAAATCTGGGGACATTTGGAAGCCTCACTGGATGCCCTCACTCCTTCCCTTCACTTTATCCCAGTTAGGATGCTCCAGCAGGGAAAGAAAAACACACATCACCAGAAAACGTATGTCCCAGACTATCACACAGCTCTAACCAAAGCAAATGCTGCATTTCCCCAAGGCAGCTACAGGAAAACATCCTCCACTGACTGTTCTCCAAAATAACTCCTTTCCACATGCCCCGAGCTTTTGTTCCCAGCCTTCCTCCTCCCATCTCTCCATTCCCTGCCCCCAACAAGCTTTGGTGGAAGGCTATTTCTAGCTGATAATAAATGATTTTCTGACAGAAAAGCACAGTGGTATCACAGGCCCCAGTACCTGGGCTGGCTCGAGGATGCTGATGCAGGTGACAGGGGAGCAGGATCAGAACTGAGCACACCTCGGCTGTGCTCACAACTCCAGCTTTTCCAGCGAGGTTCAGGTGTGTGGCCAGGACGTTCAAACCTGGTCCTCGAGGTTCATGAGGATCCTCCCAATTCCTTTCCACAATGCAGCTCACACTCTGGGGAGTCAGCAACAAGGACCCAGCCCTTCGGAGATGTTTCTGCCACCGAAGCTCAGCCTCACCTCTATTTCCTGTTCCACCCTCCTTGTGGTGACCAGCTCTGAAGGGTGTGTTTGCCCACCAAGTCCTCCAGCCCTGCTGGCTTTAGTCCAGCCACTTGCCTAAAATAGGATTACTCACACAAAGACTTATTGCATCAGGTTTTCAGGCTGGCAGAGCTGACAGGAAAACACCTCCCTGCCTGCCATCCTCCAAGCACCCTCACTGCTGAGCAAAACACTCCACTCGCTTCTTCCTCAGAGAACAAAGCGTCTTGCTGGGCACAGAGAAGAGAGAGGCAGCACCTCCGTGAGCATAAACCCTCCCAGTCCCCCCAAAATGTGTGGCATGAAGGATATCATCAGCAGCTGGAGCAGCATCAGGCTGCAAACAGCTCCTGAAGAAGAGACTCTGCGATTCCTCAGCCTCCAACTCGCCAGATCCCCCCTGTGACTCAATGCCAGAGGATAAAAGGAGAGGGACTCGCAGCAGCTGCCCGGAAAAAACCCTACAAACATCCCCAGGCTTGGCGAGAGAAGCCAGACCCTGGCATTAGCTTGGGGGTGGCATGCCCAGTTCACATCTTTAGAAGCGGATACAGACACACAGAGAGTGGGAACAGAACAACTTCCACACCGTGCATGAATGAAGGGACCCGGGCTGGGGAAGGGGAGCATGAAGTGACAGGGGGACTGTCCTGAGGGATGGTCAAGGAACGAAAGGTCTGTCCCAGAGGATGGAGAGGCTATCCAAGAGGATGGAGGGGCTGTCCAAGAGGATGGAGGGGCTGTCTCGGAGGACGGACAATCTGCCCAAAAAGATAGAGGGCAGAAGCGCCACCGCACACCTCGGGACGAGCCAGCGGGGGACACTACCCTGCAGGTCCCCATCCGTTGGCTGACACCGGTGTCACCCTGTCCCGACCAGCGCCACCCTCCCAGCGAACTCTCCGCTATCTCAGCGCCCACCCGAGGCACGGCGGACCATCCCCTCGAGCAGCCCCACTCCGTTATCGCCCGGGCATCCTCGGGGGCTGTCGGTACTCACCGCCGGGCCGGGCCGGGCCGGGCCGAGCAGCTCCCGGGGGCTGCGGGCNTCCACCCCAAAACTTCTTCGCCGGCTGTTTTTGCTTCGCTGTTTGGAAAAATCAGCCTTAAAAACACATCTAGAAAATTGTTTTTCCATGTTATGCACTCAGATCCAAGGGAAAATATAACTTTGTTGGGTCAACGCCGATCATTTTTAAGCAAAGCCACTGGGTTTTGTGCTGTTTGGGGGTGTAAGCAGGGTTTTCCCTGCCCAGCCAATGTGGGTGCTCCTGGTGCTGAAATCATTCAGGGCTGGACCGTGTCCTGCTGATTCTGCTTCCCGTGGGAAAAAGACGGGTAAAGAAGGAAAACAAGCAGGATCCAAATGCACGGCCCAGACATGAAGGGCTGGCCAGCGTCACACAAGCCATCACCCCTCACCCCAAGGAGCTGGTGTTCCCTTCGAGGCTGGTACCACCAGGGTTTGACCCCAGTGTGCCATCACTCAACCCTTGGACACATCATCAGGTGTCCAGGATATTTATAGAGATATTTTTGATGAGGAGATAGGGTAATAAGGCTGAAAGCCTCTATCTGAGGCTGCTGATTAAATAAACAATCAGTATTTGTTCAGAGCTCTTTACTATGGACTCTGCTTGTGCTTTGGAAGATCAGGCAAATAAGCAAATCCCAAATTCCCCCGGCCAGCTGGAATACTTTCCTCTCCTCAGTTTGTGGAAGGCATGGGAGTTTTAAGGCACCAAGTTTTTAGCCTGCACAAGGTGCTCCCTGTGCCAGCCCCACTCCCCTGCCAGCCCCAGGAGTGGAGCAGTGAACACAGGACAGGCTCAGGGGTCACCAGTGCTCCTGCTCACTATAGGCACCACGCAACATCCAGCTAAAAGCTGAGCCCAGTGTTTAGGAAAACTCTGTTCTTTCTGTGTAAAGAACTGTGTGGCCAGAAACCATCAGAGAAAGGTTGTGCCTGAAAGAGGAATTCAGTGGGAGAAGTGGGGTCTGTGCCAGACCTACCCTCCTACCTCCTTGCCTGAGGCTTAAAATGTCACTTTGAAGGGGAAAAGGAGAGGCAGACAGTATTTCACAAATGCCAATATGCCTGTTTTCTCCCAGATCAGCTTTTCCTGTGTTTTCTCTCCTTCCAGCACGATGCCTCCAAGTCACAGCAGGTTCAGGGCTACCTGGAACTGGTTTTAGCAGAGAGGGAAGAGTGGCTGTGTTTCCAGCTCCTTGGAGCTGCCACCATCGAGTGCAAGAGCCCGGCCCAGCCTGGCTCCAGCTGCTCCCCAGCACAAAATCCAGGCTCCCTCCCGCCCTCCAGCAGCTGTTTATTTACAGCACAGTGTTTCTTTCTAAAGATCCGGTCTCAGGGGGCAAAATGCCTTCTGTGTATGAATCCAGTACTGACTAGCTCAGGCATTGTCTTCCAGAGACTGCAGGCAGCCTGAAACAATAGGGGTGTGCAGAGAGTCCTGATGCATTTCCATTTTTGGACCATGATAAATCCAAAAGCTAATAGTAACAGCTCTAAAAATGGCCCATGGTAATTAGGTGGTTGGGAATTGGTTTGTTATTTGGCCATCACACACAATCCCTAATGGCCTCATGTCTTCCTGCATTCCAGAAGATTCATTTAACCCCTCAAAATTGGACAAAGCCCCCAAGTTCTCCTCAGAAACTTTCAGAAACCAGCACAACCACAATGGAAATGAGAAGCATGCCCCAGAAGTCCTTGGAATGACATGGAAGAAATGAACCACACACCGATCGTGTTGTTGTGTACAAGGTCCAAATCTCTGATTTTTAAAAAATGCAACCCATGCACATAAAATACAGCACAGAGCCTATTTTTTTTCCTAAACCGCTGTGTTACAGACAGCTGCTCCCCATCTTTGGGGTTTTGCTGACACCTGGTGTTCTGGAAGAGATGCTGTGTGTTCCTGTTCCTGCAAGTTCCCTTCCCTGGCTCCCGTTGGGATGGCCACTCTCTCAGGTCAGACTGGAGTCCAGAATTTGGGGGAGACCCTGAGAAATGCAGGTGTGCAGTTAGATTTCAGAGTCCCTCTTTTAACATCTCAAGACAAGAGCAGTGCTGCAGGAGTATTCACTTGATGTGTTACATCACTGCAAACCTCATGGTACAAATGGACAATTCCTGACTTCAGGAATCAGGGGAACCTCATTTATCATAGAACAGTTTGGGTGGGAAGAGAGCTTAAAAATCATCTTGTTCCAACCCCTGCCATGGACAGAGACACCTTCCACGATCCCAGGCTGCTCCAAGCTCTGCCCAACCTCGTCTTGGACACTTCCAGGGATGGGACAACCACAGCTACTCTGGGCAACCTCCCTGGGAAGAATTTCTTCCTCATATCAGTTCACCACCTTTGGTGAAGCTTTTCATAAGTGGCAGTGTTTAGATCTGAGGTACTTGCTTACTCCATTGAATTATAGCTGATGAGGAATTTTACTACCTCTTTTTTCCTTTGTTTTTGTTTCTAAACCCTCTTCAGCGTAGCCTCCATAAAATGTGTCCCACTTTTGCATCACCACGTCATTATGTCACAGAGCACGATGCTGATCCTTAAATAGGGACAGTGGCTCCCCCAGGAATAATCAGCACCATCTGTTCACAACCAGTTGCCCAAAGATTTGCTGGACCAGCATTTCTATCTCGTTCCAGATGTCTGCCCTGCCCAAATCAGATCAGTTACATCTCCCCAGGCAAACACTGCTGCAAACAAAATTCCACAAATAAATTCACCACAAGACTTAAATATTTATAGCACAAACATGTAAGAAAAACATTATAACACCAGGTAAGAGATAAGAACAGTGTGGCTGCACTCCTATGACACAAGGCAGAATTGCATGAGTCCAAGGGCAGTTACTGTCTGTTTCCTCTTAGCAGCAGCAAATTTGGCGTTTGGGATCTTCTCCCTGCAGTTCCCACAGGTCCAAAATCCACAGCCCAGCAACACACTTTGGGCTTTGGGGTTCAGGGGATAGTAGAGATTTGAAGAATCGTTTATGTGGACAACATTTCAAGTTAATTGACCGCTCACTTCTGCTGAAAGAGGTTAGTGCAATCAGTTCAAAACCCCACAAAGCTCTACAAAACCCCACAAGAAAATAGTCAGCAGTATCACATTCCTGTCACACAGAGCAGTTGGTTTTCTTGCTAGTTGTTTTACAACCTCAGAACCCTAATGTTCCTCATTGAAATTTATGGTAATACCAGCGTGTCCT
This sequence comes from Toxostoma redivivum, assembly GCA_013397375.1. Classification (NCBI taxonomy): domain Eukaryota; kingdom Metazoa; phylum Chordata; class Aves; order Passeriformes; family Mimidae; genus Toxostoma; species Toxostoma redivivum. Next base: position 173,474 of record VXBI01014347.1, read on the forward strand.
TTTTATCACAGTATAGACCTTGATCATTTTTGGGCAATGACTTGAAATTTCAAATGTCCTGAAATTTTTTTGGGGGTTTTCTGGTCACAAAACTGAAGCGATTCTGTGTGAAAAGGAGGCTGATATGAAGGAAAAAAAACAAAACAAAACAAATATTACCTTTTTCTTACAGTTTGTTTTTTTTTTCTTCTCCCAAGAAAACCTGTGGCTGCCCCATCCCTGGAAGAGTTCAAGGCCACCTGGCTTTGAGACACCTGGTCTAGTGTAAGGTGGCCCTGCCCATGGCAGGGGTGTTGGACCTGAGTTTTAAGGTCCCTTCCAACCCCATCTGTGATTCTATGATTTTTTTCCTAAAAGTCATAGAGGAATTTCACAGAGTTACAGATGATTTTTAAGCAGCCTGTCAACAATTTACAATTTTGTAAATAATTTTACATCCTCCCCTGGAGGACATGTATTCTTTTACTACAACACCCTGTAATCTTGATGTTGTAATCTTGATTAAGAATAATGAAATATTCTGCTGGCTTTCTGAATGCCTGAGAAGATGCATCTCATCCTAGAATAATGCAATCATAGAATGGTTAAGGTTGGAAAAGACCTCTAAAATCATTGAGCCAAAGCCTTAACCCAGCATCAACATGTTCATCTCTAAACCAAGTGCCCAAATCCACACATTTTCTGAACACTTCCAGGAATGGTGACTCCAGAATCTCACAGCTCTGAGAAAACCTTTATATCTGCTTTTTTGTGACTGTGTGTGAGAACTTAATTATGGAGTCTATTCTTTCTGTCACTCATTGCCCCTCCCTCAAAATAAAGATTAAGTATTTACCTTTTAACACAGTTGAAGCTTGGATGGAGGTGATGCCCTTTCATTGTAGGGCAATACATAAATAAATAATGTCTAGGACATAAGCATTCTTATCACTATTTGCTAATAACTTTTTTGAAAGTTATTCTCTTGGAGAGAGTCTCAGAGTTTTTACACCAAGAATACTGTACTGCCTGCTCAGCAGCAGTTCTCTACACTATTTTTCTCTTCTGTAAATAACAGAATAAATTACAATAAAAGGTCACAAGAAACAAAACAAAAAAAAATGCCAGTGTCCACACTTGGTTCAGTGCAGCAAAGAAAGACCCAGTAGTTGCAGCATTCAGTTGTAGGAACTTTGAGTTCCTGGGTTCTTCAGTGCAGTTTTGAGGGCAGTAGGAGACAGAGAGCAACCCCCAGTTAGGCAAAGGATCTTCTTTTCTAGTTGAAGGAGAAACACAGTCTTGGGTCTTGGCTTGTCAGACTCTCAGCGAGGCTCTTGGGCACTGGATTGTCCCACAGCCTGCAAGGACAGCAAATATGTTATCTGGAAGATATGGAAGATGTGGACCCCAGGAGAGAGTGGGACAGGGCAGGAATGTACAGCAGAATTGAAACCAGAAGGAATGAGAGAAAGAAAACTTTTAAGAACAAACACAACAATTTCCTGATGGGGGCCTTACAAAACTGGGTCTTCATTTTGGCCTCATTTAAAACCAGCAAACTTTTCACTTTCTTTTTTCCCTGGACTTTCTGAGGAGGTGAAGCTGTTCTAGAAAACCCTCAGTTTACTTGTCTTGTGTCTGCATTCCCTGCAATGCCCTATTCCCTGCCAGCTAACCCAGGGCAGCAGGGGCATGGATCACATCTGTCTCCACACTGGTCACCCTGACTTCTCCTTGCTGAGCCAAGACCCAGCCACAGAGCTCTGTGATACCTGCTCACCTTATGAACTGAATTTCTGGGCACTTGGCAAGTTCCTCCATGAGCTTTGTGGCCCCACTGGCTCCAATGCGGTTTTTCTCCAGGCTGTTTTAAAAACCAAAACAGAATTTTGAAATCCAAAACAAATCCAGAGTGGAAAACAGCTGAATAGTCCCATGCTGTGATCACCTTAAATAAAATAAATGCTACTTCAGGTGTGTCAGCCAGGCAAGGCTGGCCCTTGGTGCATGGAGCAGGCTAAGCAAGAAGTTAAACTGCAGAAGCCTGTCTGTTCCTCATGTACATCCCCTTTTCTGAAGTGCAGTGATTGAAGGCTCAATGACAGAAAAATTAATTCCCAGGGATTTTCTCAGGGCTGTACTCACTCTAACACCTTCAGCTTTTCCATCTTTGGGAGAGCAATGGCCAGCTCTTGGGCTCCTCCATCTCCAAGGGCATTCCAAGACAGTCTAAGGGAGACAAGAAATCCCAGCTGTGAGTATGAATAAACGCTGGTGCCATTACTGTGACATTACCCCTTGTGGATTAGCCTTTTGCAAGAGCTAATCACCCTCTTATCATGACAGGTAAACATTCCCCTGGATTACAAGCTTAATTTTGAGGATTTTCCTCCATTTCATCACCTATTTCCATGTGGAGTGTCTGTGGACTGTGGTTATCTCAGAGTCCTGCAGGCCCAGGGAATGAGATGTGAAAGATGGAAATGACTGCTGAGCACACATGAAATTTTTCAATGGTGTATTTCATCAATTAGTAAATTACTGGTACATTCACCACCAAAAAGTACTTGGTAGAAAGTATTAACAAATATTCAGCAGGCTCAGAAGTGCCCTGCATTGATGTTAGATCCCAAAAACCTTGGGTTTTTGAGCTTTCTGTGCTTTCTGGCACTAACTTCTAAAAAACACTGCTTTTGACCTGAAGCCTTGAAAACAGCTTCTAAATATAAATAATAAAGTAAAAATCACAAGTGTATAGTGAAATAGAAGTGTGTACTTTCACATGGTAATAAATTTTAAATTTAAAGTTTTTATAGTATAATAATGAGTATGAAACAATATAAAAAATTTTAGGCATTGTCTCTTTCAATGTTCATCTTCCTTCAAAGTTTCAAGTAGTAGAAACTTCTAGTTAGTCAATCAGTGTCACACCAAAGGTCATGAAAATCTAATTATTAAATTAAAAAAATAAATAAGTATTAGTTCCCTATTAGATTGTTTAGCTTTAATAAACCTTATAGCAACTACATCTTTCTCCATTTTCCTCACTTCTAGCAAGTAGCTAGAAGTGCTGTCAAACACTCTGTACTCTCTAATGAGATTCAACAACCAAGCCCAAACACGAAAAAAAGCATTTCCATCCTGTTTTTGTTAATCCTAGCTCTAAGTAAAAGCAAAAATAAAATTAAAACCACTAATTAAATAGTGCAAAACTGCAAATAGGAGCAGACATGAAGAGGAGAGTGACTGTGTGTGCTGAAGTGTCTCCCACCCACCCCACACTCACATTATCTCCTCCAAGGACGGGCACTGTTGGAAGCCGAGGGAGAGTGACTGGGAAGCATCATCAGTGATTCCACAGAATTTCAAGCTGGAGCAGCAGGGAGAGAGCAGAGAGAGGGCATGGGGTGCTGGTGTGGGAGCTGTGGGGAGCACAGCCCGTGTCCCCAGCAGACCCTGGTACTCACTCCATCTTCCGCAGGCGTTTGAGGCACGGCAGCCCCTTGGACAGGGCATGGATGCTCTGCTCCCCAAGGCCATTTTCTGATAAACTGCAAGAGTGATGGAAAAGCTTGGAGTGGTGCAGAAAAAGCAGGTACAGTCAGAGAAAAGCCACCATGAAAACATAATCATGTGAACTAGCAAGTTAGTAACTGCTACCCAGACTAAGTGAGGGCTGTAGGCAGCAGGGATGAGCCAGATTGGTGCACAGCAATTTTAAGTGAATTCACTGCTTGGTACAATGGGAATGACAGCCCTGCTGTAACTCACAACCTCAGTCCTTGCCTGCAGACAGAAACATGGGGTCTAAACCTGTGTCAAAGAAGGACAGGTCTGCAGCACATCATGCTGCATGTGAAACTGGAAATAAAAAGTTATCCTGGAGTTAATGGCTGGTGTGATTTGAGAGGAAATGACAGTAAGGGAGAATGGGAAGAAGACCTTCCCACACTTAAAGGGGCTACAAAGGAGCTGGACACTTTGGACAAGGGTGTGGAAAGACAGGACAAGGGGGAATGGGTTCAAGCTGACAGAGGGCAGGATGAAATTGGATATTAGGAAGCAGAAATTCTTCCCTGTGAGGGTGGTAAGGCCCTGGCACAGGTTTCCCAGAGAAGCTGTGGATATCCCATCCCTGGAATTGTCCAAGGCCAGGCTGGATGAGGCTTGGAGAAACCTGGTCCAGTAGAAAATGTCCCTGCCCATGGCTGGGGGATTGGAATGAGGTGATCACCAAAGGTCCCTTCCAGCCCAAACCAGCCTGTGATGTGTTTGGCACCATCCCAAGTGCACCTGCCATGACCTACCTTATCTCTTCCAGCAGCTCACACACCACCAGGGCTCTGGCCAGCTCCAGCCCTCCTGCCTGCCCAATTTCATTGTTCTGGAAGCTAACCAGGGAAGCATAAGCATTGGAGGATTATTTTGGAATAAAGCTGTAACGAAACCTCATATTTAACTTGCCAAGAACCCAACCAGAGGTGATATCCTACCACTGGGATTCCTTTTCTAAGTTATCTTTTGATGACATTTTCAACACAGGCTGGAAGAGTTGCCTCTAGGCTAACTGACCCAGTGAGCACTTCTAGCTCAACATTTTCTTGCTTTGTTACTATAAAACAGTACAAGAAAGTCTGACAGGTCAGTGTCCTGGAAAGACTCCCACAAAAGTTTTAAAAATACAGTAACACTGAGTTCAGGGAAAATAAATGACTCAGAGGTGCCTGCACAAAAAAATGAGGGTCCATAAAAGATGCTCATCTTTATGCTTACATTCCAACAGAGACATAAGAAACTCATATTCAAAACCAATTTTAAGGCTTATTTTACTGCACACTCTCTTTCTGGTTCATCTCTATAGCTAATGCTGCAAGAGATTAAGCAAGAAGAGCTTGTGACTCTTACAGCACAGTAATTGTGGAGGGTTTCCCAGTCCTGGGACACGGAAATTACTCTATAAACAACCAGTGCCCATGTCTTTTCCCATTCCTTCTTTCAGCAATCCCCATATTCCCCAGGATATCCAGCCTTCCTGGGGCAGAGGCTGACACTTACTGCAGGATCTTCAGGTTGGTCATGTGAGGCAGACAGAGGGCAAGTGTCATTGCTGTCCTGTCTCCAAAACCATTCCTTGATAGCCTGGAAGAGGCAGAAATGAAATATTACTGGCAGTGAAGTCCTCATTCCTCACCTGTGTGTCACTCACACAGATGTGTGACCCCCATTCCTCACCCACGTCCATGGACTGTGCTGAAAGGACCTAATGTGCCTGATTCAAAGGATTCTGAGGGTGGGAGGAAGAAACAGTGAGGTTTTGAAATCCTTCAGCAGAAGTTAAACAGGGAAGTAAAACTGAGCTGCACTTCCCAGAAGCACACTTTTCTCCCTTCCTGACTGAGTTACCTGAGCTGGAATTTAACTGAAATTGTACTTTTTTATATGTGCCCTTAGTGTACACACCATAATCTGAAGGTTACAAGGACAGGTCCAGTAGTTTAACTGCAACTTTTCCTTATTTGTTATTTTAAAATTTTATTTATTTAATATGGCAGGGCACATACATTCTTTAAACTGGTCTGGAATAGAACATCAATAGCTCTGACTGTGTAAAGCCTTTATCTGTCCACTTCTCTCCATTTTTGCAGCCACATAGATTAATGGGGATTTCTTGGGCAGCAGAGGCACTGAACAGCTCCTATGCTTGAGACACTGCCTGTAAACTTGCAGATTCAGCTCTTGAATCCATTAGTCCACTAATGCAGACTGCACAGTTCTTGGAAATCTTCAATCCAGCAACCCATCCCCAAACCTTCCACAGCCAGCACCACACATTTCTATGGTGTGTAGCAGAGTTTTAATGCTGCTCTCACAAGAAGCAGTGGTAAAACTGATCCTGGCTTTATTGGAGCTGTATCAGATTTCTATGCCTTGATTTTTGCCCAGCTTCCCAAAAGGACATTTGAAATGACACACTTACAGTAACTCCTTGATGTGCTTGCAATGGGCAAGAGCTGCCATCAGCTTTTCCCCTCCAGCAGGACTAGGACAATTCCCTGAAAGGCTAAAATAAACATGAGACTGTCAGTGAGTAAATGAGAATCAGAAGATTCAGAATACCAGCTGAAGATATTTCACTGTTTGCCTGCTGTGATGGAACTCGGGTCTCTGGGAATGGTCTGGGGATTTTTAGGCTCTTTTGTCAAGTGCTGAGTAACTCCTGGCCCTGCATGTACTGTGGGGAAGGAGCAGATTTCCCTCTCACAGACAGAACTGGGAGCTACCTTTTCTTGCCTCAAGTCATTTACAGGTTTTTAATTTCAAAAAGTTACAAGGCTTACCCCAAGAGCTGAGTCTAACAAAGAGCCTGGATACTCTAATTTCTGTTCCCTGGGAGAAGGAACAGTTTGAATCCATGTCTCAGAGAGCCTTGCACAGGGATTCCCACATAGGCTTCCCCACCAACCACGGCCATGACCAAAAAGCTGAACCAAAACAAAGGAACTCACTTGAGTTTCTTCAGGTTTTGCATTTCCAGCAGGACAGCAGCAAGATTTATCAGGCCTGGATCTCCAATCTTGTTGTGGCTTAAACTTTAAAGAAGAGATGGAAGGCTGTGTTGTAAAGGAAACTGGCAGGCAAAATACAAGGTCTTACTTAATGTGTCCCATTTGCTGGATGACACCTTGGGCCTTGCCAGCAGAATCAAAGAGTTGTTTATCTCAACTATCTCACAAAAAATTAATAGGTGTTAATGAGGAATTTTTAAAATTGCAAAGAACAATTAAAATCACTGGATCCTGCTGACAGGTGGGAAATTACTTCAGCCAGAGCACCAAGAGAGGATGAAGACAGGTTGTTATTATTTTCCAAATTGATACAGTGGAGAATGGACAGCATCTGGCAAGAGAGAGAAGGAGAAAGCAGAGCAAGCCTGTGGTTGGCTCCAGATCTTTTCAGACTAGGCAAATGCTGGGTCTGAGGCTCTCCCAGGACAGAAGGGAGTCTTTAGTCCTATTCTGGATCCCAGGGAAGATTTAAATTCTGTTTAATCCATTTTCTACATGACTGCAGGGGAATCCAAGTTTCTTCTTCTGAACATCAAGTTCTGATTTCCTCTAGTCCAAGGTACCTCTTACATGAGCATTTTGCAGCCTTGTTGCTTTTCTACAATACTGTGTATAAGCACATCTGTTCTCTCCAGATGCTGGCACTAGTGGTCACCTCTCTGCAAGGAAGGAGAAACTTACTTGATTTCCTCCACGTTGTGCATTTCCCTCAAGGCTTCTGCGAGTCTGGAGCAGCCATCATTGCCAATACTGTTGTGGTTCAAGCTGAAAACAACATCCCCAGCAAAATGGACATGAATCTCCTGCTACTCAGCACCCCCAGCCAGGCCAGAGGTGGCCTGCAGTCCATACTTACACCAGCCTTCTCAGGGATGGCATCTCACAAAGCCCCAGCACAAGCTCAGGGATGGCAGCACTGCTGAGCTGCATGTAGCCCAGGCTGAAAGATGGAATAACAAAGGTACAATTGTACATTTATCTACCCAGGGACAGCTGTGTGAGCACTCAGCACAGAGGGGAGCAGAGCAAGGGGAGAGATGGGGGAGTGTATTCTAATCCTTGTGGATAATTTCAGTTTTGTTCCCTAGTGCAATTCTAATGGACCTGTCTGGATTCTGGTAAAATACCAACAGAATACCAAACCTCTGGAGCAAGAGCCCAGCCCCTCGTGGAGCAAGGTGTCACTGTGATCACAAGACAAGATCCATGCAAAAAAACACTACCAAAACATTTGATTCTCCACTGGAATTCCCTGCCACAGACTACTGATCTCTGGCTCTCTCACTTACTGTTCATTGCAAATAGAAAAGTGTTGGAGTCTGTAAATCAAAAGTCCCTCTGAACTCTTCAGAGAGAAATCAGAGTGCAAGGATTAAATTAAAACCCAACAGAAAATAATTATTACTTCTTCCCTATCAGAAGCCATCAGAAAAAGTACATCTGTCCACAGCAGATGCAAAGAGAGGCTGCAGTTTAACCAAAGCTTCTAGAAGGGCCTGGCAGCCTCTGGACAGCCTGGTAACAGCACACTCACTTGAGTTCTTCAATGGCCTGGCAATTCTGCAAGCCTGACATCAAATACTCAATTCCAGTTGCTGCAACATTGCTAGAGGTCAGCCTGCAAAACAGCAAGGACCAAATGAGAAGATTAGGTCTCAGCACACCGAGAAAGAAGAGTTTACTCCACTGACAGGCAAACTGCCCCATCCCAAATCCCAGACAGCACAGACATCAGGGACCACTAAGTCTGGAGAGATTTCCACTCCCCTTGTGTGCAGGACTAAGAGGACTGGCCTGAGGCACAGGATTGAGCAAATAATAAATATGTGGAAAAGGTCCCAGCTGGAGACGTACCCAAACATCTTCAGCTCTGGAAGGGGTAGCAAAATCCTGACTAGAACTTCTGCTTCATCTTCGTGGAGTTCCACATGAGACAATCTGCAACGAGGGAATGACAGGTCTGGGCTTTGTCCAGTGGTGACAAAAGGTTTGTGCCAAGCCCACAGGAAAGACACAGCAGTGCTGGGACACTGAAGGGGTGACACAGCACTGGTACTGGGCAAGGTGCCATGGGGGCTCCCAGCCATGGTGAGTGAGTATAGCTGATCTGGGCACGGGGAGATTTAGGTGATTTCAAAGGATACCCCAGGAAGCCACCATGTCTGTGGGTCTTTCCTATTTTCCATTCAAACACTCCAAGTAGGGACCCAAAGGGCAGGGACTGAGACCCTGCACTGGCCTCTCTTGTGCCCCTGTGTGTTCAGAGTGCTGCACTCACCTGGACAAGCTGCTCCCCTCCCTAAAAATCCTTTACAACACCTGGTAACTCACCTCAGCTCCTGAAGCTGAGCACATTTTCCACAAAGCCTTTGGCAGAAGGAGTGCTTGATTTCTGGCTTGTGCAGACTCAGTCTGCAGGACACAAACACACAGCACAACTGTCAGTGAGGATCAGCAGAGCCCAGTGCAGCATCTGGTGCTCCCCAGGGGCACGATTAGGGACAGATCAGGGCTTTCAAGAGCCCACCTGGGGCTTTCCTGCCACGTCCCATTTATGTCACAGTCCAGTGTGGGGGAACACAGCCCACCCACACTGCCCAGGACAAGAGCTGCCTCTTCCTCCAGCTGCACAGAAGGAAAAGGACACTGATGCTGCTCTCTCTGCAATGCTCCTGTTTCCAGTTTTCTGGAAACAAAGTGCTCCTCTTTCCAGTTTTCTCCCAGGAAGGTAGATGGATTTTTTTGCCTTGTTTAGGTCCAGTATGGGCCTGAAGGAGAGCAGCCCAAAGGACACATGCACATGCATAAGGTTTCTTCCACATCTGTGGCACAGAGGCACTCAGACTGAACCCATGCAGCCTTAGACACTCTGAGGATATTCTTCATCCCACAGTGAAATTCAGAGCAAACAGAAAATAACGATAATCAGTCGCTTTCTCACCTGCTAACGACTGATTCTGTCTTCTCCAGGCAGTGTGGGAATCTTATGACTAATTGGAAGAGGGTTTTATCTTTACATATCCTGAAAAGGTAGAGATTAGAGAACAGCATAAACCTGAGAACTCCTGAGGGAAGAAAATATTCCATAGGAAAAATCAGGAGGACTGAATGGGACAGGGCGATGCTGGCACATGAAAGCTAATCACCCATCTCTGAAGAGGTTTGTAATGTTAAACTAGCTCCAAAACCAGCCTAAGCTTGGCACCCTTTCTCCCAAGGACAACCAGGACAACCATGGTCTCCTTCCCCTTAAACCTTCTGAGCTGCGTGACCACAAGCTTTCTAAGCACTTCTACCCACCAGCCATTTGGGTTAAAACTGGTTCAAGTGAGCAAATAGATCACAAGTGGACTGGAGAAGTGAATAAACAGAAGAGCCAGTGCTGGCTTCAATCGCATTTCCCTGAGAGTATCAGGCTAAAAGAAAACGAAGACACCAGTGAAATGGTGAAAGACACCAGAACCTGAGGTGCCACTTACATGATCTCAGTAATGTTTCCAGAGGCCTGGACAGCCAGCTCGAGAAGGTTCATGACTCTCTCTTTGCTCACCCATGGCTCTTCTATGCTGCAAAGCAGAATAAAGGCAGCTCTGCTTTATTCACACACGTGGATCCATCTCTGCCTCTGCCAGCTGAGTGTTCCACACTCTAAATATGTGGAAAGGCAGCTTGGCTTAGCAGAGTAATGTCTGCATGGGAAACGGGGCAACCTGGGAACAGGCAGGAGTAGCCCAGCTTCCCTGCAGAGGATGGAGAATTTGCTACAGACAAAGTGCAGGATGCTCTGGCAGTAGGAATGTGTGCACCAGAATTATCCCCCTGCTCTGCAAGGCTGGCAGTGGTCTGTAGAGCCAGCACAGTTTATGGTCAGAGCTGTACATGAGGCTCAGTGGGAACCAAGGGGATAAAGCCAAATACCAATAACAGAGTCAGCCATGGGAATCTCTCAGAATTTCTCAGGCCAGTGCTTCCTGCCTTTGGAAGAAGCACAGTTCACTTTTGTTTTGGATGAAAGGAGATCTTAGAAGATCAGACCAGTCTCAGATCTGTATCTACAAAAGCACAGTAACACAGTACCTGATTTTCAGCAGCCCCAGATCTTTCCTCAGGGAATGCAAAAGTCTTTCTGCAGCTTGGACTGTCATGTTGTTATTTGAAGACCTAGAACCAAAGCTCACTGTAATGAACAGCTCACAAATGAACCCACTCAAATGGGTCCAAGAGCCATTAACTCACGTGTACTCTGTCAGACCACTGCACTTTTCCAGGAGCAAGAACAACTTTTCCAAGTGCTCTGGCTGAAAGTTGCACTCTGTCAGCCTGAAATAATGAGAAAGAGAAAGAGCCTTAGTTCAGGCTTCCTGAGCCAGAAATATCAGTATCATAGCCTAACCCCACAGAGAAAGTAGGATGGCACAAAAACCTTAAACACATTTAAGAGTTTCCAAAAAAAGATTGTGGCAACACTTCAAAAGCATTGAGAAATTCTGGTAGAACACATCTGTATGCTGCAATGGCACTGCTTTTTGTAGGACCTTGTCCTGTGTCAGGTGCTGCAGGAACACCTACAGGTGCCAGGTGAGGGACAGACAGTGGGGAAGCAAAGAGAAAAAGGGATGTGGGATTCTCTGTGATGTGAGAAAGCTCTTCTCAGAAGGTGAGTCAAAGGAAATGTATCAGCTATTAGTGTAAAATATCACCATGCCAGGAGCCAGGGGAAAAAAGAGGTTTTGCCTGCCTTGTCCCTCGAAAAAGGACATCACCTTTACCAAAGAAATCACCACAAAAAGTCTGTAACATTACCTCAAAATCTTTCTTGGGTCATCTCTGCTCGTCAGCTTGATGATTAAAGTTGCTTTGGAGCACAAACTGCACAGAGAAGACAATGAGTGTAAGATTTAGATGGATAATTATACCTTTCCCAGTGGTGAGAATTTAATGATACCAAACTCCAGAAAATAATCCAGCACAGCAGTGACAGAGGTACCTGGCCCAGCTCACCCCTCCCTAAAACAAACCAGCCCAGGGAAATGCTTCAATAAAGTCTCACTCATGCTAAATAGGCATAAAGGCAGCACTGGTGTTTGGAGAAGCAATCCTGACCTGTCCCACTTTTATCTGCCACCTCTGCAGTCTCTGTTGGGCCCTGGGGAGGGGTACAACAGGAGGTCTTAAAGCAGCCCAAAGATTCAGCACCCACATCTAACTGCAGGAATGAATGGAAGTGCCCCTGATTAAAGCTGGTTCAGGTCAGACCAACTGGTCCCATGAACATAAACACTGGTAAGGTCCCTCAGATGTGCAGCACAGCCCAGTCTCATGACTGGAATCTGAGAAAAGCACAGAGCAACAGGCCCAGAGCCCACGGGATATTTTTGCCTGAGAAAGACGCAAATCCAAGTAAAAGAACATGGGAAATTGCTTTCTATTGCCTCTGAAATCTCAACATACTGAAGAGAGCCTTAAAGAGCAAATGCTGGCTCCTGCCCTGAAGAGGCTCATTAACAGATACATACATGACAATAATTTGTACAGCTGAATATCTGTGTGGCCATTCAAAATGGACATAAACCAAAGCTTTATGTAGTTGGACATAAAGGTAGTTGAAAACGTGGTCCTTATCTTTATTACCTGAAGATCACAAACTTTCAATAATTAAGAGGAAAACAAGCAGGGAAGACTCAGAAATTAATGAAGAAACACAGTCACCTGACTTGAACTTCAGTGGTGTTTCCAGATGTGACAAAGGCATTTATGAGATGTAGGACTCCATCCTGAGAAATCCCATTATGGCTGAGACTGCACAGAAAGAAAGAGAAGGAAGGATTTTCACTGACACTAATAAAAAGACTTTTGCTTATTTTCAGCAGGTTTTGGATGAGACCCCGAGTCACCACAGCCTGGTGGTCTTGAGCTGTGCTCATGGTTCAGCCAGAGCTTTCCTCCTGAGGCAGGAGAGGGCAAGAAGCACAAGCAGCAGCTTAATGAAGGATCCCACCAACACCCTCCTGCTTGCACCTTGGATTCACTGTGTGTTCTCTTACTTGAGGGAGCAGGTACCAGGCACTCGATGCAAGTGGTCCAAGAGGCACCTCAGCCCTTCATCTCCCAGCTGATTCCTGGAGAGACTGAAAGGCAGAAGAACAGTGTGGCCAAACAAAACTCAGCCTTTGAAACAGGTTGCCCAGAGAGGTGAGAGTTTCCCCATCCCTGGAAATATTCAAGGCCTGGCTGGACAGGGTTCTGAGAAACCTGATCTAGTTGAAGATGTCCCTGCTCATGACAGGGAGTTAGACTAGAAGGCCTTTAAAGATCCTTTCTAAAAAAAAAGTATTCTAGAATTCCATATTTCTTTTAAACAGCAATGTTCCTCTGAGAAGCTTTGAAGAAAAGACTCAAATTTCCTGGACTTAAATCCTAGCTTAGCCAATAAAGATCTGTTTAAAACAAATCACTGCCTTATGTGATTACCTCATGCATAAGCTCCAGAGCAAGCTCAAATGAAGAGCTCAGGTGAAGTAACAAATGCCTCTAACCAGTAATGGAGTGAAAATCCCAAGGAAATTTTCCCATCAGCTCAAAAGGAGCTGTATCATTTCCAATTGATTGTGTTTCTCAGCAGTGTGAATGAGCACACATACCCTTGCAGTCAGGCTGGGGAAGTCCAGGCAATGCTGAACCCCACAAACACAGCTCTCCCTCAGTGACTCTGCTCAAGACCATGGTAACCCCAGTCCCCACTTACTCCACCTCTGCCAGCCCCCCGTGCTGCTCCAGGATGCTGCAGAGCTCCTCGACCTGCCCTTCCCCGATGGCACAGCCTGTGAGCCTGTGGGAGACAGCGAGAGTTAAACATGGCCAGCAACCAGCTCAGCCTGAGCTCTCAGAACTGCCCACCACTCTCTGGGCAGCATCCACATCTTTTGCCATCTCCTTGGTGCTGGAACAGAGACACACTGGAGTCTCCTGGCCAGGGGCACTCAGGAGCCACCACTCCCAGGGAGGCTGCAGACAATCTCACATCACACAGGTGCTCATGTGGGGATTACCACCCAGAATCTGAGGCACACCTTTGGAAAATGCAGTGGTGAGGGCTCAACTCAAGTGCTCATGCAGCAGAGTTTGCTGCAAGTCAAGATGATCATAAAGAGCCCAGAAAAAAAGAGAAAAAGAAAAGCACAAGCCTCTGCCATCCCAATGCATCCAAATGGTTCTGAATTGCATTTAAGCAGATGAATTGAGCCCTAAAGCTTAAGCTACTAGCCCAAGCTCCTTGGCCACACATGAATTCTCAATACAAGAGGAAATCTGGCTCCATGCACTAGTGTTTCAAACCCACCCACAGTGAATTACAGTAAATGTTCTGTGCCACTACCTGCAGGATGTCTTTTGGCTTCGTGTGGTTGCTCCTAAATGCAAGAAGGCATCTTCACCTGACCTGAAGCAGAAATAAAATACAGTCCTTCAGCACCGATGTCCAAAGATGACAGGCTTGGTAGTCCCTTTAGGGCTGAGCTGCTGGCTCCAGTCTGAGTGTCTTACCTGACTTCCACCACTCTGATCCGCTCACAGAGGTTGATGGAGTTGAGGAGTAAAACAGCACAATGTGGGGACAAGGAGTTTTTCCTAATACTGTAACAGAGGGAAAGAAGAAACACTGAGATCAGTTCCTGAGAAGAGAGGCTCTCATACACAAAGCCCAATATTCCCATTGTTCATTTTGAGACACAAAAGATTGAATACATCCCATTTAAGTCAGGATGAGGGAGCAAGGATCTAAAGTTTTGAGCATTGACATCCAGCATTCATTTACCTAAAGGAGAGTGTCCTTTAGTCCTCTTTGACTAAAAAGGGAATACAGACCAAGGGCTTACACTAAACAACTCCTCTTTGGGGCTAGAGATACCCTAAACTGGAAGCAACCTCCTGACTGGGCAAACTCAGTCTCATGAGACCCTGAAGCTCCTCCATGCTACAACATCTTGTAAAAGATGGCCAAGCTCCTTTTGGGCTTTTTGTCCCTTCAGTGGGGTGTCCTAGCCCCTAGCAGCCCTTCTCTGGCCTGAATTCCAGCCTCAATGGCTGATAGAAAACACTTGTGGTGTCAAGTGTGGCAGGATGTCAGGTCCATGCAGGGCAGAGCTGTGGCACGCTGACCACACAAACAGGTGATGTGTTGTCACCATGTGTCAACCCACATTTCCTACACTTGTCATGGGTGCTGGGAGTCATGTTCCATGGGATCTGCTAAGTGAGGATTATATGGTAAGCTTTGCCTAGCACAGACAGCTTTCCTCCTGTCCTTTTTTTGCCCTCTGCTAAATATCTCTGAAGTGCTGCTTTGCTTCTAGAAACAAGAAAGGAGTGGGTGTGAAAGCATTTCTGCATTTTCTTTGCCTTGCTTGTTAGTTTACAATTACTGATTAATGCTCCTAAGATCTGCTGTGGTATTGACACTTTTCATGGCAGCAGTCAAAGCAGGGACCCCAAACATTACCTCAGTAGTGTCAGATGACAGAGGGATGGCAGAAAGCTCAGTAATCTCTCAATGCTCTGGTCACTCAATGAATTTCCAGACAGACTGTAAAACATGGGAGGAAACAAAACCCAGGAGAAATTGTTTCAATCCCTACTGACTTCTGTAAAATTTACATGGACACACACACACACACGGCGTTATGGGCAAATTCTGTAAAAGGACATGTCCAGAAATGCCATGGAAAGTTGGGCAAGATTTAGTCCTTACAGCCTGATCTCTGTTTCTTTACATCCTACAGCCAATTAACATTCCAGTTTCAAAAGTCTAACTTTTGTACATTTACAAAACGATGCTACTGTTGTCTTTCATGCAGGTAATGGGGTTTTATGTTATTTTTATTTTTTGCTCAGATTTGTTCTGACCAGTATTCTAATTTTCTTGATGCCAAGTTCCTGCCTGGAGTGACCAGCCCTTCAGGAGCAGAGTTCATGGCTTAGTGAGACAGGAGCTCTTGCTCTGGCTGTGCTACAAGCTGAGGTCTCAAGGAATAGAAGACAAAAATTGTTTCTAGACAAAGGAGGACGTCTAGAGAACTTCTAGTCTCTGAGAGAGTTTCTAGTGACTGAGGAAGATTATGAGAACACACATGTTCTGGGGCCTTTACACATTGATGTACTGGACTTAGGAGAGGCCAAGTTCTCTTTGAAATAGGACAGTCTGGGTTGAACTTAGTATGGGGGTGAAGTTCTGTGGGGAGCCCTGGGAGGAAGTGGTGAGAGGAGAGCTGGTGTTCACCAGCTACCAACTCTGAACATCAAATCTGTGCCTGGGACTGGGGAGGCAGACAGACAGACAGACAAACTGACTTACTCAATCTCTGTCAGCTGGGGACATTGAGCCAGTGTCTGGCACAGCCTGGTCACATCCTCCAGACCCACTTTGCAGTCCCTGAGACTGAAGCAAGCAAAGCACTCAGGAGCTGAACAAGACCACAGGATCCAACATTCCCTGCATGCCCCAGATCCTCCATCCCAGCACAAGGCTCATAGTGACCCTCTCACTTCCACTACTTATATTGTGCTACCCTTGGTCTAGGACTAAGAAATCAAAACCTGGGATAAACAAATTAATTCACCATCCCTGAGCTGATCAGAGAGAGCCAGTCCACCAAAATACCAATATTTTGGGTGCTGCCTCCCTAGAGCCACATCATTGGTGATTTCAGTTGTCTCAGGAAGCTGCACAGCATCTTTCCCTGCTCAGCACTGGCTTGGCTCTCCCAGAGGGAGGCTGGAAATGGTGCCTGCTATGTCCTTTTCCAAGAAGGAAATCATAGAAGCCTTTTTGGGTAACAAACTGGCAGGTCTGCATGGATTGAATGCAGTAGTCACACAGATCTGTCTCTCATTATTTACGGGTAGAAGCTTCCTCTGCTGGAAAGCAAGGCAATCCCCTCAAGCCAAGCAAAAGATGCACTATTGATTTTCCTCTCTGAGGAGACCCAGCTGGAGGGATGGGTGTGTCCCACCCACCACACTGCCCTGGAGACACAGACCCCACTGTCATCTCTCCCTGCAGTCCTGGTGGCAAAGGGAAGCCAGGCTGCCATACCAAAAGCTCCGTCCTTTTGCTTCCTGCTTGGGATGTGCCCGGGAACCACTTCTCCATCTGCTGGCACTCCTGGGGAAAGAACACTTTAGCCCATGAGTTGTGCTGATGTTCTTGCCCCCGTGTCCCCATGAAGGGGGTGAGGAGGTGGCAGTGGCCTCATGTTCCAATCTGCCTTCCCTCACCACCTCCCAGAATGAGCCTCACCCCATCCCTAGAAGAAAAAAAGCCTTATTAGCCCTTTTCCAGCCTCCAGAGAGTTCTGCACCCACCCAGCACTTGGGCATCTGCTGTGTCCTGGCCCAGCAGGGAGATGTCAGCAGCTGGGTGCTGCTCAAGCTGCTCTCATTCCTTCAGCCATGAAACAGCTCACTGAGCTTCCCCCACCCTGCCTGGAGTTTGGCTCTTTAATTGACACACCTCAGGGACCCACACATCACCTTCTGTTTAGGATTTCACAAGGAGTTTAAAATATATGAGTGGGTATGATTTTACCTGACTCTTTCCCAAAAGGTCAGATGAACCACCTGTGTGTGTCCTAAGCTGTAACCAGAAAAGAACATCATCAGCATGGAGTTTGACAGCACAAGCTCCTGTATGGCTCCTCAAAATCCACAGCTTGAGGTTTTAAATAGCAAAAGAATACTAAAAGTACCCCTGGTCATACCTGAGGCTCACTGTTTTAATGTGCTTCAGTGTAGTTAATGACTGAGCTAAGAAAAACACAGAGTTCAGGGAGACCTGGTTGTCGTTAAACCTACAGGAAGAAAAGATGAAATCAGCTGCTGCAAGCAAAACTGATAAAAATTAACACCATGGCACAGAACAGTGCTCCTTGTGCAGCACTCCCAGGCTGCTGCTTTGCTGCCTTCTGCCTGTGCTTCCAGCTACAGTTCTACAAACACAACTCACTTGATATTTTAAATTCATCCCTCGCTTTTAGTGTTCAGAGAATCACAGAATAACTGAGGCTGGAATGGACCTCTAGAGCTGATCTAGTCAAACTCTCCTGCTCAGAGGAAGGTTAGCATGGAGGAGACTGCTCAGGACACTGCTTGGGTTTTTAACACCTCCAAAGAATTCACAGTCTCTCAGGGCAACCTGTTCTAGTGAGACTGTCTGTAACTTGAGAACAGTCCTGGCTTGAGAACAGTTCAATTAATCAAACAGGAACAATAAATATTTCTTTCAATAGAATGGTGCCATACTCCTTAAGCCTCATCTCTGTACAGAGCACTTGCAATGGCAGTGCCAGGTGAATACCCAGATAAACACAAGCCACCCCTGCAGAAGAATTCAGACTCCACCACTGAGGCTGGATCTCCCCAGTTCTTCCCTTCCTTCAAAGCTGTTCCCCTCAGGAGAGGAAGGACTGCTCCCCCTTCCAAAGAGGATCTTGAAGAGGAAATATTCAGTGAGTTGCCCAAGGGCTCAGGCTGTTCCAGAAACCAGGAGCCACAGCTGCCATTAGAGCACCTGTCCCCACCATGGAGGAGTGAGCAAGGGGCTCTTGGCACTGAACTCAGTCAAGCTTCCAGTGGAGTCCACCTGCTCTGGACAGGAGGTGGGGGCAGAGCAGACAGCACAGTGCAGCTGCCCAACAGAATATTCCTGCACCTGGCTGTGAAGAGCCCTTCCCAAATGTGCACTGTGCTCCCACAAACAATACTTCACAAAACCCAATCCATGCATAAGGAAAAAAAAAAACAGGAACTACTCACTTGAGAGAATGCAACATTTTCAATTTTGGGAGGCACTGAAACAGCTGCAAAAGTCCTTCATCTCCCAGATAATTATGTGATAGGCTAGGATTTAAAGAAAGGCATTTAATTTTCACAGTAAAAAAAGCCAATAGGCACCATCAGCTCTATTTTCTGTATGTACAGCCACACCTTCCCCCAGGCTATGCCTCTACCCCACTCTCTGTACAACACTGCAGAACAAACAAGTGGCATTTTCCCAGCATCCCAAATAACTGCAGGTAGACACCCTGGGGGATAAGGAGCACTCACTCCAGCTCAGAGATGTGGCCACATTCCTTCAGGACTGCACACAGATTCTTCAGGTCACTGGCTTGAAAATTACAGTCTATCAGTCTATGAGGAAAAAAGAAATCAATCATCCAGGTCTGCAGGATTTCAAACAAGGTTGTAAACTTCACTTCTCTGAAAACTAGAGAATCAGTGAAGAGATAATAATGAAATTAAACAATCCCCTCGAAATAGCTCACTGCTTACCAGCTCCCACAGGGTCTCCAGGTGATGGGGCCACCCCCTAAAGGTCCCTGTGTCCTTTGTAAGGCTCAGGGTGGGCACAGGCTCTCAGCCCCTTGCCAGGGGCTCCATCCATTCCCCCAGCCAGGGCAGAGCCTGCAGCTTCCCTGGCAGCTGCAGCCCCAGCTGCTGCCACTGGAGACATTCCCAATTCTCTTGTGATTCACCATTTAGGGATGCAGAGATAGGAAACAGGACCCAGAGACAGGACATGCATGTAATACAATGAAAATTGGCCAGGGTACCTTATTTTCTGGGAGGTGGTAGGTGTCTGGTTTTCCTCCCCATGTTGTTGGTCATCAGTGGAGAACACAGGCTCTTCCCTAAGTGAGCACAAAACCAGACAAAAGTAAAAACTCTTTTGCTTTAGCAATTTGGCAGATCCCTGGGGCTACCTTGGCTCCAGCCCATGCCTATACCTTGCCAATTGCAAGTTCTCCTTTTCTAACCAAATATTTGAGCATGCAGGCAACTGGGGAGAAGGGGGAAGAGATATCTCTATCTAAGTTTGATGGAGAATTCAGCTTTTGCCTAAATAAGTTTTATGAAGAGCTTGTACAAAAATCTGACTATTCATAATTAAATGGAACTGTCTATGACTAATTAAACTGTAACACTGCAACTAAAAACTGCAAACAGTAAAACTGTGACCAAATCTGACTATTCATAACTAAATGGAGCATGCAAAACCTAAAATATCAGAGTTTGAAATGTCATCTGGTGCCTTAAAGGAGTCCACAGATCAGGTGTGTCAGGCTGTCACTCTCTTTCAAGCACAGCCACTGGGCTGTACCCCATGACAGCTCTGCTGTTTCTCTCTGGCTAAGAGGTGAAATGCAGGTGTACCATGGGAAATGTTATTTTACAGTGGGCTCAGTCCACAGAGAACAAGGGTGCAAATAGTGAAATTTCCCAAAATTCCAGGAGCAACAGGAAACCATTTCTTGGTCAAAACCTTTGGGCTGAGCTGTTCCAACCATAGTTTTCTGAGGGGAAAAATTAAACTCCAAACATCTCATGATTTAGGAGCACCGTGGTCCAGAATGCATAGTGTACTGAACTGCAGGGGTCTGTGAATCTTTTCAGAATTTGGTGTGGCATTCACTTGTTTTTTCACCCTCACTATTATCAAATAGCACGAGTGTCACTAAACAGCCTGCTCTGCTTAGGATGCTGTGGGATGAAATGTGCTCTTGAGACATAAAACGCTACAGAAGGCAGTGACAACTTTTGAAGTGGCTGAGAAAACCAGGAGACAGTTCTACATTTAGATTTGGGGGTTGGGGTGGGAGGCAGGAACTGCTGTGAAGTGGAGTGTTACCCTTGGTACCTACACAGGATGCAAGAACTAAACAGGATGCTGAGATAACACCATTTGTGCACACACAGCCTACCTAGGAGGAAGGGAAGCAAACTCCCTGTCTTCTCTAAACCTCAGGACTGCAGTATCATGACAAAGGCTGTGAAAAAGAGAAGTAATCAATCAGTGTCATGGTTTGGTTATTTACAGGACTTCTTGTTTGCTTTTGTTCTGCAAAACTCTGACGTCAATCACTTGTGCTTAAAACACTCCCAAAGCAAGTAAAAATCATCTACATCAGTTTTAAATTCTTGTTGGATCAAATTATGCAGTATCTGATGATCCAGTTTCTCTGAATCAGTAGGCAAAGCCCAGACAAAATTGCAATACTTGAACTCCAGTGTGTTTTCAAGTGAAAGTAATAGAGAAGAACTTCCAGTTCTGCTCCAGGAGGTGTCACCAGTTCTCTCATACTCTGCAGAGATCCTGTCTCCAAAACTTCCCAAGGCAGAGAGTAGGGAAGCATTTTAAAACTCCTCCATGCATGAAAGTACAGCCAGTTTTGTAAGCACTCAAATCCTGGTTGATGGCCCTGATAAAATCAGTTTACAGCAATGTGTCGCCAAGTGCCAGTGTCAGTGGCCACCTTGGGACATGCTCTTCACCCCCCCCACTCCTGAGGTGACTCAACAAAAACCTCAGAATATAACTCCTACATGGGAGTTATTGCATATTGGGATTAACCCCAGAGATTATTCCAGACCTACATACCTGACCTGCACCTCCATCACCTTCTGGCAGGTTTTTACTGACTTCAACAGGCTGCAAATGCCAGTGACAGAGAGGCGGTTTTGGCTGAGACTGAGGAAGAAAAAGGCAATTAGCTGGTCCCTGTAATCCCAGAGGACTTTTCTGGGTTTTTTTTGGTTTTTTCCACTACACTGGTAGTGAAGCAGCTGCCAGTGTTCTGCATGCTTGAAACCATCTCCCTTCAGAAGAGGGCAGGTTGGTTTTGTACAAGGCAACACTTACTTCAGCTGCTTGGAAATCGATATACAGGGGAGGCTTTCCAGCAGATAACTGCAGCCTTCATCTCCAAGCTTGCTGCCTGATAAACTGAAGCATTTTCCAGTTAGTGGGGACTGATTTGAACAGTAAAAACAAAGCCCTCAAAACCTTGCTTTCCCTTGCTTCCTTTCCCTTTCCTACAATTGTTTTTTTGGTTTTTTTGCCTGGACTGTTCTTCTGTCTCAATCTTTCCTGCTTATTTCTGCATGAAACAACTTCAGACAAAAAGTTTAAGCCCTTTGGCAACATAATTAATGTTTTAGACCCAAACCATGGTGCTTTAGAAAACCTATGATCCTTAAGGCCCTTTCCAAGCCAAGCCGGTCTGTGATGCTGTGATCCCCTGCTCCCACACCCCCTGCCCACAGCCACTCAACAGGAAGGAGAGGAGGCACTCACTCCACTTCTGAGAGACAGGGACAGCTCTGGAGAATGGCCACAATCATCTTGGAATGTTGGGAAGACAGCCTGTGATCCTGCAAGCTGTGAACAGGAAGGCTTGGTGAGCAGTGAGGGGATGGGGGTACCCCTGGCTGGGCCAGATAGGATTTCTATTGTCATTTTTATTTACTGATTCAGGTTTATTTAGAGCTTCTCCACATGTGGAAATAGCCTCTGTCCTCAAGGATGAACATATCTGCTTTTCTTGGCCTTCTACAGTACCTGTCATCTGTAAATCACATGCACCAGCAGGACTTTCAGTGTCTACTCTTACCATAACTTCACATGTCTACTTGGAATTATGTGTTCTTTATCCTCTTCCAGCTTCACATCCAAAGATCTGCAAACAAGCAAAATATTTGGCTTTTAATATGCCTTCATGAAATATCTGTTAACTTGGGTCCTGGTTAATATTTTCCAGCAAAAACCACAAGGTCTGTGCCTTGTGTCTTTTAGCAGTTTTGCAATAGAAACATGGCACTAAAGATCTGCTTTTGTGGAGCTGGCTGTAGGTGTGTGCAAACCCAAGTGTTTTGGTTACTCTTCTATTGCTCAGGCAGCCCCAGCTCTGCCAGATGCAAGGGCAGTGGGCAGCAGTTCTGCTGTGGCTCATGGTGACACCAAGTGATGGCTTCACCCAGCATGACCAAACACAGCATAACCACAAGTGCAGCATCTCACCTTTGAACTTCCCCAGATGCGCCAGAAAAAGAAATAATCACAGTGTTCACCCTGAAAAAGAGATCCAGTATTAGGGAATTGGTGGAAGGATGCCTTTGTTTAGCAGGGATGTTTGTTTGGGGGTTTTTTTGGTTTTTTTTTTTTTGCTAAGCCAGAAATTTGTTGAAAATAGATTCAATAGAAACTCTCTTCCAACAAGAAAAAAGCCACATGCAATTTAAGTTACACCAGGGATTACTTTGGCCTGTTAAATTTAGAACATAAGACAACCGCAAGGGCCAGGAAGTTTTTAAAAATCTACCCTTTGTCATCCTGGACACATGAAAACCCCAAAACCTGTAATTTAAAGGAATGCAGAGCTAGAGCTAAATTCACACATTTTCATTAAACTTAGCCAACTGATAGCAAATTTATGCTAGTTGGTAAAGAATTTCATTTTTGATATATTGCAGACCTTAGAAGCAAGTTTAAATTCTGTGATATAAGAAGAAATATCACACCCTGCAAATAGTTTTATAGACCAAGGATAAAATGACCTATTTAAAATACAAAGAGAAAGTACATGCTATGATGAATTCCCATTTTGTTTCCAATAGAAAAGAAAAAAGGAGTCAAACTGATTTTTGTTCACTTCAATTATCCAACAATTAAGCTGAAAAACAGTGTCCACTTAAAGTCAGCCTCTAAAGAGACAACCTGCTTGCTTTTGCAAGAGCTCTCATGTGTTGATACCTGACATACAGTTCAGTGACATTTTGACACACGATGCCTTCCTTTGCCAAACTGAGAACAGCATTCAGGTAAAGATGGTTGTTGCTCAGGCTGCAAACATGAGGAAAATGAAATTCAGCTGCTGGACCCCACAGCATTGTTCTTTCGTTACACAAATGCCCTCTGCTCTGTTCCCCAAACATCCTTGTAAAAAACAAGGTTCGCTCCCCTGGTAAAATTTAAAAGTTTAATAAACAGGAGGACAATAGGACACGAAGATAATAAAGCAAGGTTTAACAGCCAGGTGCTTGGCATTCAGCCAAGGACACACCTGTCACTTTATATACCTTTTTATTACATCAGCCTACTGCATATTCATAAACAATTAGGCACACTTAAACTTTTCCCCAAACTAGTTCACATTTTCCAAGAAGTGCTTAGCATGGCTCCTCCTCGGGTCTGTCTTTTTAGAGCATGCACATTTCTTGGCTGTGGTTTTAGTTTGCTCTCATTATCACCTCCAGCTTGAGCTTTGGTCCATACTTTCTACAGAGAGTAGATGCTGATAGTACCAGGGGTCATCATCATATGTTCAGTGGATGTTATCCCAAGCAGGCAGTTTAACTACCACAAGCATAACTTTATCAGCTGTTTCACTACTACGTCTAATAAAAACTATATCTTTAAAGCAAAGTTACTTTTAACATTGTATATATAGCATCTATTTTAATATTTGTGAAAAGCCAATATTATAATATGTAATTATAACGTCCTGAAGCACACAATCTTTTAATTAGGGTATTCCTCAAAAATTTCTGAAATTTACATCTAGGACTCAACAAAAGCATTATCAGATCATAGATCTTTCTCTGCAAGCTGTAACTCCCATGGATTTGCAATCAGAGATAACTCTTCTATGTGCAGCAGAATGATCATTAACCAGTTTGGGGTTGGTTAGTGGAAGTAGTTCATACCTTCATGATTACACCACTGATCCACAGTGCAGTTAAACTCCCACTACAACAAATCCAATTTAAGTATGGCTTATTAAAGCAGGGAGGCCTGAACACAATCCCCCAGCCTCTGAGGATTTATTCTTTAATTGCATGTTCGTTCTGTTTCATTACTTGTCAGACCTCATTAGATATCAAACACAAGATGTTGCTTCTACAAATCCTCTGCTTGTTCTCAGGGCACTGAGACCTCGAAGGAATCATCCCTGAGAAGAGCACTCTGTGTGTCTAATAGAGATGGGTAAGGATTACAAATGGCACAGTTTTCCTGCCTTTTCTGTAGGATGAGCTGCCTCCCTGGAAGCAGGCTGGCATTCCCCACAAGCTGTTATCCAGTGTACCCAGGAAAGCAAGAGCAGCAGGTACATTCCTCCTTTCCTCCCTCCTTCTGCCCTGCTTTTAAACACTTTAACCACACTGCAAAGCCAGTAATTAATTCCTGGATGGGATCCAGCAATGACTGCAGGTATTTTGGATTCATCTGCTTGCACCTGAGGGTGTGTGGAAGACCTTTAAAGGCAGAGTCTCTCCCTTTCAGCTGGGGTAGTGCTCTGACTCCTCAGCTTTGTGGCTATCCCTGTCTTGTCACACAAACTACACTCAGACTCCAGCACTCAGAGCAGCTCTGCTGCTGCTTCAGCTGCCCCTGGCAGCTCTTCAAAGGCTTTAAATCCCTTCAGCCAGGCTGGTTCTCTCCACCTAAAAAGCTGCAGATCCATGCTGGGAGTTTCCCATTCAGTCAGCCCTGGGTGGCCACAGGAGTGTGAGAAGGAGCAGCACAGGAGAAGAGGGCTCTGGAAAGGCTGGGAAGACTCTGATGGAGCCATCCTCCCTTAATCAGGGGTGAGACATCTCAACCTGAACCTCACCAAGGGGGAGAGAAGAGGAAGCGTCAAGCTAGGCACTGAGCTGAGCACATGCACTGTAATTCCTGGAGAGGTGACAGTGGTGCCAGGACTCCCTTGGGGTGATTTTAAAAGACCTAGATAAGAGCTGTGAGCTGATTCTGTCTCAGATTGAGTCCAGCACAGTCCAGCGTGCACTTATATGTCTGTGCCTCAGTTTGGGGCCTCACATCTCTGTGCTATGCTTGTCTTCACAGTAGCCAAGGTTTAAGCCATTTTTACTCACTCTACTTTCTTCAGCTTTCCCATTTTGGAGAACAGATCCATCACTCTTTTCACTTCTGGATCCCGTATCCGATTGCCCTGCAAGCTGCACACGGATTCATTCTCATCAGTATCCCAAGGAAGGAATGGTTGATTTGATGATCACTGCCACAACACACTCACTTTATTTCCTCAAGCTGGAGGCACTGTGATGCAGCCTGGACCAAGTTAGTCATCCCCTCAGCTGTGATGCTCCCACCTGTCAGCCTGGAAAGAGAAAGGATCACTCAAACCAAGCAAAGGGAGGACGAGAATTCCCTGCAGCACATGGAAAATCCATCTCAGACCCATGCCTGCACTATGTGCCCAGCACACACAGAGGCAGCAGCCTGGCTCTGCCACCTGCAACCACCTTCACACTCCTTTTCCAGCAGGGTAACACAACACTGCTCCTGATGCCAGCATAGAACGAGAGCCACACGTGTCTGCTGCTCTGTGCACCGTTACCCTCACACACTGCACAGAGCTGATCAGTCTGGGCTGAGACAATGTCACTGAACTACAGAGAGCAGACAGGAAGGGAGAAGGCACTGGTGTTACAAAAAAAGACTTACTCAAGTTTCTTCAGGCTCCCCATTCCTTGTATGGCCTTTGAAAGAGCAGCAGCAAAGTCATTGCCACATCTCCTGCTACGAAAGCTAAAATGTGAAGAAAAGGGGAAAAAGATAAACACACCAAAAGCTGATATTCTCATTTGCTTGCACCCTTCCTTCATATTGAAAAGAAATGCCTATCATCTTCCCTCTTATCTACTGCATTAACTACTCTGTTCATATTAATCAAAATGAAAAAAAAAGCAAAAATAAAGCCAGAATGGATTTATCACCTTATTATCCTTCAATCACTCATAAATTCATTATTTCATACATTTCTGCAGTACTGAAGTTATGCTGTTCAGATCAAATTTTCTCACATCATCTCTCTCTTCTAGAACAAACCTGAGGTTTGACCTTCCAATCCCTTAGCCCTTCTCCCCACCCACCAGCTCACAGCACTCACTGTATTTACCTCAAGTGTTCCACATTTTTACAGCCAGCCAGAACCTCCAAACAGTCAGGGTCCACAAGACATCCTGCAAAATCCAAACAAATCAAATCCTGGCTCGAGTTTATGATGAAAACCAAAGCTGACATGTCCAGCGTTGTCAGTCTGAAGTTTTTAAACTCATACTTGAAATTCAGCAGGCTCCCAATATGCTGGGCTACTTCGAGGCTTTGTGTTTCAAAGGTGCAGTGGCAGAGCTCAAGGACCTTAGGCCCTGACAGATGAGTGGCTGCCAGTTTCTTGAGAGACTGCAGGATCACATCCTGCTTTTCCTGCACCCAAGCTTCATCTTGCTCTGCCAGCAGCATGAGAAATGTCCTGCACTCTCTTGACGACAAGCCCGAGAGAAATATGTGAAAATTCTCCATAAACTCAGTCTTTGTCTCATTCTTTAAAGTCCACTTTGACTTCAAGAAGAACTTCTTCTTCAAGTAGTTCTTGTCCACCATCCTACTCACCATGAGACACAATGCTGCAAAAAACTCCTGCAAGCTCAAGTGCACAAAGGCATAGCCAACCTCTGGGCAAGAGCCACTTGTCTTCACCTCAAAGGCAGTCAGCAATCCATGCAAGGAAGCAAATTCCTTCACATCCTCAGGGATATCATCAACATAAAACACAAGTTTCTTCTCTTCCAGACCTCTCAGTGCAAGATCAAACAGACCCAAAATGGCTTTTTTGTTACAGCTCAGCTGAGTCTCCTCATCACTGGCACCATCTCCTTGCTGCTTGTTTAGGAAGATGAGAAACATTTTGATATAAAACTGTGTCATAGTCTGGGGAAGCTCCACACTCATCTGGTGTTTAAGGAGCAAATACTCCAAGCAGATGCACACAATGTTACACAGAGCAGGGATGAGGCACATGCTGAGGAGTTTGGTGTTGTTCTTCACATGAGCAATGGCTCGTTCTCTGAAGGAATGCTGACGAAAATAATGGCTGACATATTCCTCAATCTTCTCATGGTCAAATCCCCAAATTTCTGCCAACACACTTACTGTATATAATAAGAAGTCAGGCAGCCTCTTAGGTCGGCTGGTGACCAGCACTGTGCAACCAGGCAGGAGCTTCCCATGACAGAGGTCTGCAAAGAGCTGGGAAATGAGCATAGGGGAGGTGAGAGCTGGGTCTCTCCTAGAGGAGGATGACACATCCATGTTAGCTGCAAACTCATCCAGCCCATCAAAGATGATCAGTGTCTGCTGGGCATTCTCCAGGAGCCCCTGGAACACTGCATCAGGGCTGTCCTCTGGCTGGAGGAACATGTCAAACAAAAGCTCCTTCAGGGTCAATTTTCTTTTTAACAAATTCAGCTGCCGAAACTCAAACAGGAAAGTGAAGAGAAACTGAGGCAGGACACCTTCTGCCCATTTCTGACAAATCCTGTGCATCAGCCTGGTCTTGCCTGTGCCTGGTTTACCAAACAAAAAGATCACCTTTGTTGTGTGCGGTGGGGCCTCAGTACAGAACAGATCTGACACGTTCATGGCTGTATCTGCACATTCCCCTGGCTCAGGAGCCCCTGCCAGCTCCTCCTGGGGCTTCTCTGCTCTCTCTTTCAGGCGGGGGGCTTTGCTCTGGTGAATGACAACGTTGACAAAGGTTTGGTTGAAAGGCAGTGGCTGTGTTTGTTCCTGTGCTTCTACTCCTGCTTCTCTCATGCTTCCATATCTCTGGTGGATAGAATTGATGAGGAGATGACGGTACTTCACAGATGAATCTAAGAGAGAAGACAACAGAGGGGGTATGAGGGTGAAAAAGTTAGTTGTGAGTCATGACACATCCAAAATACTACCACTTATAGACAGAGAAACAATGGCCCTGATCAGAGGTTGCTGGGTAGAAATGACAAATTTTGAACTCCTGAAAATAACCTATAACTTTTCCTAATTTTTCACAGGGGCCAAAGAAGAACAACATCCAGGAAAAAGGTGAAACAGCTTTAAATGAAAAAATCTTACTATATCTGAGAATTAGGTCTCTGTGTATTATGCATATTATTCCCTGTTCACTAGCTCTCTCTTCACCCATGCTGGAAATTGATTTCTTGGGTGTTTCTGCAGAGATGTTAAATAGGTCCTTTTCTCAGAAGGAAGCCCAGCACAGCTTTTGGAATATCCACATACCCAGTCGTCGCTGTTTGGCATCCTTGTCACTCCCAGAGCTGCTGCAACGGCGACGGCGAGCAGAGCCTGGAAAGGGAAAGGTCAGAACCACGTCAAAGAGTGTTTTGAATGGCAGCATCTTAAAGCTGGGCAATACTCTCCAGCAAAGCATTTGGGGAGCAGAAGAAGAAAAATTGGACAGACAAAACTATTTGTAAACTCAGGCTGAGATTACAGAAATGCTTTTTCTGAGATGGGCCACAAGCACCTCACTGGTGAGTCTTTTTGTAGGCTGGATGATGCACTTGCCTTGCTTTGAACAGAGGAACTGCTTTGATATCCTGGGGAAACATGGCAGGGAATATCTGTTTCTGGGGAATGCAGGGCCCACAGATTCCCAAGGTTGTTTATGATTAACGGTTTATGGTTAATATCCTGGTTTTTTATGGTGCACTGTCAGAATGAAAGAGAAAGAATGGACAGAGCTGAGAGAGGCACACGTCTTTCTTAACTGGTCTTAGTAACTTTCAGCACTATTTTCAAATTTCCATTTCACCAGCAACTGGCAAGATGGACTCACTAGGACACCACAGCAACTGGCAGCAATCTGAATGCAGAACAAAGGCCAATTTTTTCTTCTGATTTTCAAGATCTTAAACCTGCACATGACACACAAAACAGTGTGATGTGACATTTGCAGTGCTGTGACTCAGAAGTCCCTGAGCAAAATGTAGAGGCAAAAGTGTCTCTTCATGATCTGCACCAACTAGGAAGGCCTCAGTTCCAAATTCACACCTGAAGAAAACCCTACTATGTGTTCTGTCCTATTCTGACAACTCTGGAGTGGTTTCTGCTTGATTGATGCCTGAATCGTTTTTCTGCTCTTCCTTTAAAAGCCAAACCAACTTCCTCTACCTACCAATGAGCTGACCACAGGAAAAGTGTAAAAAAGCATGGCTTTTGTAGAGGGGGTGGGAGATTCCTGCAGAGAAACCAAAATGAGCGAGTTCCTTAGCAGGGGGCCAGCAAGGATTTTCTGAAATTCAGTCAGAGAAAACAAAACCAAGAGATGTTCACAGGCAAAGCACCAGGAACAGAACAGTGAAATGTGAAGTTGCAGTGGCTTTCCACACCTTGCCTGTGCTGAGGGTCAATACTTGGGACATTTGGAGCCCTGCCCAGGCCATGAGCAGAGAAGACAAACTCCAAGAGCACAGTGCCCAGGATCTGTTCCAGCCTTACCTTTCGGCACAGATGACTGGACTCTCGTGTCTGTGCCTGCTTCTTCTGTCTGGCTGAAGTAACCTTAAGGGGTAGAATGAGAAACTCATTATGGTTAATGTGAGCATTCTGCCCTTGAAATTTGGAGCGTGGCTGGCCAGAGAAAAAGGACGGGCATCTTATAACACAGACAGTGGCACAAACCAAGACTCAGCACAAAGGATGCAAACATCCAGGTTTCAGGGTCCCCATCTGATCTTCTCCTTCTAGATTACACTACAGTACAGTTAACTTTGCTTTCAAGGCAGGAGAAAAACAACTTTACTCTGATGCAAACAAACTCAGAGTATGGTCAGGTTTGGCTGATCTAAACCCACACTGTGGCCCAAAAGAGAAGCCCTACTTTCTCTGCAAAGAAGGGTTTCCTGTGAATAAATCACCAGCAGAGTCCCCAGCCCAGTCAAGGGCCTTTTCTGACTCGCTGCATAGCTCAAAGCTGCCACAAAACCCCCTCAGCATAACCAGAAGCAATTCACCTCCAGAGGGATTAGTGATGCTCAGCTGTTACTACAAAAGTTAAACCAGTATAAGCCAGCTCCAAAACCTTAAAAGACATCTTCTTTTATGATATGTCACAGTATCAAAAGGCTGAAAACTGTTTCAGCTTCAGCCCTGAGACAAAACCCCCACCAGTGCACATTCCCTGTTGTTTGTCTGGTCTTTGCCCTGTTCCATCTCAGCTGCACTTGGTTACAAAGGCTGCATCCACCCAACTGATGCAACTATTAAGTTACTGCAAGCAGGATGTGAAAGACAGTACTGTTGAGAAGGACTCCTCCTGTAAGATTTCCTGCAGAAGAGAAGAATTAATCACCAGATGAAACAACCCACGAAAGGAGAGGCACAGCTTAGGTGGTGCCTCAGAACCTCACAAAGCAGAGTGTGTACACTATGTGTAGTTTGCAAGATAACACACAGTAACTCATCATGGTCCTTATGAATTGCCTCATTTTCTCTAAAGCCACTGCCTCTGCTAATGAGAAATATGGAGAAGTGGTTTTCTGTGGTTATGACTTCTGTATTCCTTGCCTTTCCTGATCAGGAGAATTTTAAAAAATAACAAAAGTCAACAGAGCAAAGAGATTGGAGTCTTTTCTTCTTCAAATAAATCAATCCACAAATTGCATCTCAACTTTATTGGAGGTGGGGGTGCACAACTTTTATTGGTTTCATCTGTTAAAGTCAAGGGCTTTTTACCTCAAATTCCATTTTTAAGCCAGAAGTTGTGCTTCCAAGAAAAACAAGGCCATGCAAGTGAGGGCACTGGTGGTGCCGGTACCTAGACTGGGTGGTGGTAATGGGTGCCAAGGCTGTGTTTGGTCAGGGGACAGTGGCCTGACCTCTCTTACCTTCTCCTGCAGAGCTCATGAGCAGGACCTCCAGATCCAGGGGCAGGTCATACTCCATGCAGACAGACTGTGCAAAGTGTTTCCAGGCAGCAGGACCAGCCTTCTCCAGCAGGTCAAGGAGCACTGAGGTTTTTTCTCTTGGGTCAGTGATGCCCCCCAGGCTGCTCAGGGCCACCTCGGGGATGAAGCGCTGCGAGGTCGAGAGCAGCCAGGGGGAACAGGGAGTGAGGAGCTGCACCAGCTGGGGCCGGGCTCTTGCTACAGCTGCTGGCAGGTCCAGATCCTCATTCTGGAATGGGGGCTGCAGGGATCAATGAGGACAAAGGGTAGCAGTGGGCACAGCAGCAAGAGATGTTCAGCCACGCAGCCCTGCATGGCTTGATCTGCTTTCCTAACCCAGAATTTCTTACCCTTACTCCTGAGTTTAGAGTAGAGATCTGAGCCCAGTCATGAGGGTACAAGGATGGCAGTGCTTGTCTGCACAGTGCCTGACAGCAGGGCTGTGAAGGACAGGGGCAATCCCTGGGAGTCCCTGGCACCAGCCAGGGAGAAGCTGTTGACATCCGTACTGCTGCAGTGGCCATCTGCCAAATACAACCTCCCAGGCATCTCTCACATATACCAGGACCTCTGGAGAGGTCAGGGATCTTTTTGTTATTGTTCAAGAGTGCTTACATAGAGTCAAGGCCTTTTCTGCTTCTCATAACACCCTACCAACAAATAGGTTGGGGATGCACAAGGAGCTGGGAGGGAACACGGCCAGGACAGCTGACTTCAACTGGCCATATGGCATCACGCTCAGAACATAAAGCTGGGGTAAGGAGGAGGAAGGCAGGGAGTTAGAGTGATGATGTTTCCCTGCCCAGATCACCATTACATGTGATGGAGCCCTGTTTTCCTGGAGATGGCAGAACACCTGCTTGCTCATGAGAAGATCTGAATTAATTGTTTTGCTTTCCTTGTGTGTGCAGCTTTTGCTTTATTTGTTCAGCTGTATCTCAGTTCACAAGTTTGTGCAGGACCCCCCTGCACAAAGGGCCCAAGCAACTGTTCTTGCTGCTCATTTTGTGGGAATGAACAACCCATTACTGCTTTGATGACAATACCACCTCCATTCCCACTTCCTTCCCACAAAGCCATGCACATGATCTCCTACCTGCATTGTTCTGTAATCAGTCTCCTTCCAGCTGTCAAGTACAAAGGTGGCTTGTGCTCCATGTTCTGACAGAGAACTGATCTGCTAGAGGCAGTCTTGGCACACAGACACACCCCAGTACGTGGGACATCCTCACTTGGTGCAGATACCTGGGGATAACACCAACAGAGCTTGATGTAGACTTGCCATGGCAATTATATGGGTCACAAATCCAGAAGCTCTGCCTTTGATCCAAGGGTCATCTGTGATGCTTTTCATCTCTTCTCACTCAAACCAGCAGTGACCACAAAGTTTCAACATTTGAGTATTCACTCCTGGTCTCATGAAAATGCAGGACTGAGCCTTGTGCCCTAGGATGAAAGTGAAGACAGTTTTAGAGGAACACGTTGTGGGAATCACAGCTTTCCTGGTGTCACTGCCTGGTTTGAGCTGGGTTATGCCACTCTGCTGCTGTCAGCCCCTCTGAGGAAGCTGATGCAGAAGCAGCAGCATCTTACTCAAGTTAGGAAGTCAGTCACACCAGAAAAACTGTGAAAAGCTGATCCTCTGAGACTACACAGCTCTCACAAAAGAGTTTCAAGTGTAGGGGGCTGAAAATAATCCCAGTGCCAGATCCCCACCTCTCAGCAGAAAGGGAGAAGGGAAATTTCACCCTGCTCTGCACCTGGCAGTAGTTGGTGTCCAGCCACCCCTACCACAGGGAAAGGGAAGAGGAAAGCAATCACCGACTGATCAAGAACAATACACTTAATAAAGCCATATTAAATACATACATAAACAAATAAAATCAGCCCTTATTGCCACTGAAGACTGAAAGCTGTTCAGGCAAAGAGTAGATCATACAAATTAATGAAAGCCTCATATTCAAGACAAAACAACACTGGAAAGCTGGATGAAAGCTCAGCCACACTGCACAGCTCCTGTACTACTGCTCTGCTCAATAAGACCATCAAGAATGATCGGCAGTTACCTTCAGTAAAATACCTCTGATCTCAAAATGAAGCACAAAAACCTCCCAAGCAAAGCCAGAAAACTTATGAGCCTTGATCCTTGCCCTTCAAATGCAAACCCATCTTAACCTCCCTTCCTCAACTTGTCATTTGCAGCGTTCTTAGCCCAAAAAATTAAACTGAAATGTGAAACTCCCTGTTGCAAATCTACCAACTTCTTGTCTGCTCTGAGGGCACAGAGTACTTACCAGAAGCCCAGAAACAGAGTACCAGCACCAAAACAACAAAGCTGGAGGACAATATCCACTGCCTTGATTTCCCCATGTACTAACTCACCACTGCCCCGAGACACAAAGCCCTTCCTGCCTTTCTTTCGGGACCTCATGAACAAAAGACTGAGCAAAATGAAAGTAAAATCAGCCAGGAATTCCCCAACTGAAATGCATCTGCCATAAAAACAGAAAAATTAGCAAAAAATATCCAATCAGAACAGAAGAAAGGTAACATCCTAGCCTAAAATCTACAGCTAGGTGATAATTTAGGTAAAGGATCTGAGGAGTGGTCCAAAGAAATGGGACTGAGGGTAAACACTCATCGTGGAGTAACTTGGCTTTGGTTAAGGCACTTACAGTGGGAATATTTCTATTAACACACATAAATCTAATTATTTTGGCACACAGGGAGATATTTAATTACCTCTTCCATTATATCTAAGAGGAAAAAAACAAGTTTTTCCTTTGCAATAAGGAGAAGGTTTAAGTGATAATGTAGCAGATGTGAATAATTACAGAAAAGATCCCATGTTAGATAGAGCTGTGTATGCAAAGATCTCCAGATCTAATCGGATGGGCTGCAACAAACAATGAAATGTTATTAATATTTCTCTGAAGGCCAGAGAAGCTACATTGGAAAACCAGACGGAGCCCGCAGCCAAGTCCCAGACAAGGCAAGATGGCACACTGCACGGTCCTATAATTCACTCATTATAGAAAAAAATTACCCAGATCCAACAACCCCCGTGTCTCTGGACAAACCCTGACTCTGGTAGTCCTGCCCTGAGCATGGAGCAGCGAGTGGGGAGAGCTCTAGGGAACCGGGAGCGGATGGAGGGGGCGATGGTGACACCTGGCAGGCTCTGCCCCGCCTTGCCGCCTCCTGGCCCAGCTCTGTGCCTGGCAGCACAAGTCACCTGTTGGCCTAAAACCCCTTGGAGGTGTTGTCCCTTCTCTATCCCGGCTTTTCGCATAAGGCATGAACACCTAAGGTCTGGGAAGCAAAGAGCCAGAACTGCAGCCCCCAAACCCTCGTGGGGATCCCAGCACCACGCCTCGCCCGTCCCTCCCCGGGGTGCCCAGCGCGATGTCCCCGCTCCGATGTCCTCGTTCCGATGTCCCCTTTCCGACGGCCCCGCTCCGGTGTCCCCTCTCCAATATCCCCGCTCCAATATCCCCGTTCCGATGTCCCCGCTCACCCGGCCCCTCTCCAATGTCCCCTCTCCGTTGTCCCCGCTCACCCGGCCCCGCTCCGGTGTCCCCTCTCCAATATCCCCGCTCCGATGTCCCCGCTCACCCGGCCCCGCTCCGGTGTCCCCTCCCCGGTGTCCCCGCCCCGCCAGCCCGGGACAGCTCTCGAAAGCGAAAGCAGCAGCGGCTGTGCCGGGAAAGCACGTGGGGCTGCGGAGCCGGGCTGGGAGGGAGCAGCGGTCCCCGCGGATGGGGACAGGCAGCTCGGGACCCTGGGGAGGCAGCGGGGGTTTCACTGCTCCCACCCCCGGAGTCATTCAGTTTGGAAAAGATCTCTGACATCATCGAGTCCAATTAAGCACTGCTGTGCTCATCAGTAAACCGTGTGCCCAGGTGCAACATCCACACACCTTTGGAACAGCACCAGTGAAGGTGATTTCACCTCTACCCTCGCAGCCTGTCCCTTCTGGTGAAGGCATTTTCCCTGATATCCATCCTAAACGTCCTCTATTGTAACTTGAGACAGTTTGCTCTTTTTCTGTCACTTGTTACCTGGGAGAAAAGACAGAGCCCTGCCTGGCTCCACCCTCCTTTCAGAGACTTGTAGAGTGGCAAGGTCCTGCTCCCTGAGCCTCTTTTTCTCCAGGCTGAATCCTCCCAATTCCATCAGCTGCTCCTCATCCAACTTCTGCTCCAGATCCTTCCCCAGCTCCACTGCCCTCCTTTGCCTCCAGTCCAGTCCCCACTGAACAGCTCCCACTGGGGCAAGGCACCTCCATGGCAGAAAAAGGGTGCTTTTTTCCTGCCATTTCCTTTTTATTAATGCTCACCACTCGTCTCACCACTAATGGGATGTCATTCAACACAACCAGAGGGCTTTGGCTTGATGGAAGCCAGGTCCCCATGGTCCTCAGCAGACATTGCCATGTAGGGACTGAGAACGACACCTGAGCACTGGTGGCTTTAGAGTAGGAGGGAACATGGACAAGCCCTTAGCTGGCACTGAAACAGCTGGCAGAAGCAGTGATGGGAACAGGGTGAGAAGGGAGTAGAAAACTGCCCACTACACCAGGGCTCCTTCCAGGCCCCAGTCAGTCACACCACAGCATCACAACTTTCATAGCCCTTGTCCTGCTGTCCCATGGACACAGCTGGGTTCAGACCTTCCTTGGCTGCCATGGAGCCTCTGAGGCCCCTCCAGCTTCTCCCCCACCAGCCTGGGCACCAGGACCACTGGAGGGATGTTCATCCCAGCAGTCACATGGAATAAGGAAGAGCCTCTGGTGCTGTGGGTGACAGAGAAGGAGGTCAGAGGGACTTGGCTTATATCCATGGCAATGCAGAGGGAGCAACCACCATGCCCAAGGAGCTCAGGAAACTGAGCCCATCCTGCTGCCAGCCTCTTTCTGGGACTGAGTTTAATGCTTTTATACTGCTCTGTGCTGGAGGAGAACATCATTTCTACCTTTGTTAATGTGATCACCATTACAGGTGCTGGATTTGTCACCCAAGATCTCCTCCAAGTGAAACGAAAAAAAAAAAAAAAAAGAAGCAGCATGAACTGGTACAGGAAAATAACTGAGCCACTTGAGATAAAGTATTACAATGTTACAATGTAATAGGAAGGAAAAGGAACTTGCTGCTTCACTTGATACTTAAACTTTCTCTTATAATCTCTTTAGTTTCCTTATAATTTTCATTGCTTTTCTCATCTTTGCTGTCACTGTCT
The DNA here is from genome assembly GCA_013397375.1 of Toxostoma redivivum. Taxonomy (NCBI): domain Eukaryota; kingdom Metazoa; phylum Chordata; class Aves; order Passeriformes; family Mimidae; genus Toxostoma; species Toxostoma redivivum. The sequence continues at coordinate 209,839 of VXBI01014347.1, forward strand.
CAACAACACAGCCATTATCAGTTTGGAGCTCTACACTGAACCATCAGGGTCTGTAAAGAAATTACCGTGGGCACAAGATCTCTTTGTTATTGTACGGCACTGCAAATTCACATCCCATTTACTTTTTAAAGCTATATCCAGGTCTTTTAGCATTACTAGTTCTGAGCTTACTTGCAGTTTGGTAATATCATTTGACTTGCTGGATTCTGTCAAAATCAGGAGGCTCATGGCAGAAGTGAAACCCAGGATGAGCATGAAAGGTGCTGTATTTCCAAAATATAAAAACAGAGATGTCAAAGGGTGGCAAAATCCATTTCTGCTGCCTTCTGAGACTGCTAACCCAAAGCCTGTGCACTTCAAGAGCCCAGCCCTGATTCCTAAGAACACAAGCCCTTTAAAGATCCTGAAAAAGCAGCATGGATTGAGGTGCAGACTTCAAAATCTTTGCAGAAGAAAGGCTCCATGGAAGCACAGTTGCACAGAGCCTAGAACGTTTCTCAGGAAAAGGAAATAAAATTCAATCAAAACTGATTTAAAGCAGCTCATCTTTTAATTGGTTCAGATGCAATTTTTCTAGCTGTTCACAAGTTCCTGTGCTCCTCTGTGAAGGGATGAGCTCTACAAACTTTTCTCAAGAAAATTAAGAAGCACATGACTTGGGAAGCCAAAGTCAAGCTGTACAATTACATATCCCTAAAAAGTGGGGAGAGAACAGAAAATATTATATTAGTTCATGCCACAATCCCAAGAGGGTTTTGAGAGCCAGGTAGTTCTGAGCTCTGATTACCTTTCTGGTGATGATCTCAGGATTTATGATATCAAAGAGATCAAGCCTTTTGCTGTTCATCAGTGAAGTCAGAGCTGACCCAATACCTGTGGAATCAGCAAACCCATCCAGTTACAGGGATGTCCATCCTGGTTTACTGCTCATGTACTGCCTGTTGCCAAAAACTAATTGTGCCTCAATGTCCCCCGACCTTCAGCCTGACAGAAAACTCACTTTTCCTTTCTCCCAGCCATTTACACAGGGATCCTCATTCCCCAAGTGTATCCAGCAGAATTTCAAACATTAATGTCTTTTCCCCCTTCCCAGTTGTCAGTGTTATTGATGCATTTTTTCAGTGCTCAGGTTTAGCAGATCTGATGTTAGACAATTTATGGAGCAGGTTGGCACTTCCCCAAATGAAAACTCACTTGAAGTTACTTCTGGAATGCCAGCAACCAGGATCATATTCTGCAGGAAGCTTTGTATGGATGGGTCCTCCTGAAAACCAGAAAATTCATACAAAAATGCTTTAAAAGATATTGTTTAGCCTCAAATGGCTTAGAGAATACTTGTTGTAGGACTTACCCCACTTGGATCAGCTGTGCATTTAAACACTTTAATCTCTATGCTGAAGGGAAGGAGAAAAAAGGGGAAGAAAAGTCACTAAACGCTGCAGAGATCCTCTTTTTGTGCTGCTCTTAAACATGGACCAAAAGAGGCAACTCTCAAGAGAGCACAGCACCAACCTGGAGTCCACAGGCTGCAAAATGAGTTTCTTTTCTGCATAGGTAGCTTGGACAGTGACCGTGACTTCCTGCAGAGAGAAGAGCAGCAGGGTTCAGGCATAGCCTTATAACAAGGAGCTGCATTTGGACATTTTGGGTTGTTTTCCAGGAGCCAGAGTTCAACACCCTTTTGGCTTTACCTCCAGGTATTGCTGGAGAAGGCCAGCATTTTCCTTCTCCACCCCTCATGCCCACAACCTCAGCCTCTGGGGGTCAAGGCTGGCTCATCCACTGGGCTTTTGCTATTTTGTAAATCCTGCATAAGGGTGGAAATGGCTATGCAGGGTGTTGTTTCTCAATGACCACCATCTCAACATCTGGATGTAGAGAGAACAGCCTCAGGGTAGCTAGGGCTGCCACAGGTAGTCAGGTAGTCAATCCAATATAAACCAAATTAAAATAGAAAGAAATCTCAGAATTCTGACTGTTAAGGCTCATTGTCTTGCTGTTGTCTGCATGTAAATATTCGTTTAAGAGAAACATTTTGTGATGCAGTTGCAGGTCACAACCAAGAGCAGATCTCATCCTAGGAGCCAGAATTTTGGGGACCACCTCCAATCCAGTGCTTCTGCAATCCTTAAAATTTATTTCAAGATACTACTTGAGATATAAGAAACAGCCATACATATTACCTTTAACACTCTGCTAACATGGAATACTTGCTGAGGGAATTATTTTCAGCTGTGGTTTAATCTTTTAAATTGAGTGGGCCCAACCCTCAGGCAAGGATTTTGCGTTGGTTTTGTGTCTATCTCAGCCCACAGCTGCAAGACTGAACAAACACAACATCCTTTCCTATGATGTTAACCATGACAGGAAAGCTGTTGGCATTTCTTTTTTTCTGCTTCCTTAGATTCACTATAAAGCAGTTTGGGGTGAAACACAGTGTAATCAGGACCTTTCATACAAACACACATAGAGGAAAATATGTATTTTGAGCTTCACATTCTTCAGAGCTCTGTCTCCATTTCTGACACAGCTATACTGTAAGTGGGGATCTCAGCTAGAATTTGGGTACAAGGAGAGTTCAAAATAAGTACATTCTCATGGTGCCTTCATTCTCTCCCAAAATATCTCATTGACACTACCCAGATAAATGTTAATGGGGGCTCATCACAGCTTTCTGCTGCTTTGACCACCTTGCACACTGATAATGGGCTGCCCCAATTGAGGGGGCACCGAGACAACATGGTGACTGTCATCCTTCTCAGCCTCAAATTCCAGTCTAAGGAATAGATGGGAGTGTTAAAACCAACTGATTTACCTTCTCCACCTCCCATGGTTTAGCCACCCACCCTTCCCAAAGGGCTCCCAGCCATTGCTGCCCCTGCACACCAGGAAAGCTCCTGACTTGGGACAGAGCCTGTCCCAAGGGCTGCACAGCCAGGAGGTGCCAGGACTGACCTTCTCCATGTACAGAGACACCAGGGGTTCCTCTCCTGCCAGAAGCATGCTGATCTCCATTGCTACCAAGGACCTCACCACTGTCCCTTCAGGCTGAAGAGAAATCTGGGGCTGGGTGAGACTCCACACCTTGGCCACAGAGTCATTGTAGGAGGTGCCTTGAAAAATCTGGTCGAGTAAGGAGCAAAAGATGAGTCAGGCTTTTTCCATACCAATTTCATGCCAACATGTCCCACAGCTGCATTCCTTTTGCAGTCCCCAGTTCCTCCTTTCACACAAGCCAAATAACTCAGCCAGGTTTCAGGGAGACTGTGCTGGCATGGAAGGTGGACAAATCCTCCTTGCAAAGCACAACTGCTTCTCCGTCAGCTCCTCTTTTTCTCCATTTGGCCCACCCAAGACTCAGATTGTTAAGGGAAGGACCCAAGTTGTTACAATACAACAGAATCCATTTGAAATTTCCTCATTTGGCATGCAATGCTCTGAATAGGACAAAAAGTTACCCTCTGCACTGCCTTCTGCTGTGCTTCTGTGTCTTCCATCTCAAACAGCTCCTTCAGAAACAAACCAGAAACAGATTGTGAAAAAACAGAAGACGAGGTTATGATTGCCCCTGGTGCAGGCTGGCCAGAGCACTGAGGTGGGGCCTGTGCCCAGTGCAGGTCATGGCTGAGCTCCCCCAGGGCTCACCCTTTTTTCCATCTCAGTGATCCCCCAGAAAATCACATCCTCTTATAACTGAGCAGACAAGTTTTCTATCAGCTGCTGTTATCCCTCCAAGGAATAACACTGCCTGGGAGCACACTCCTGATAGGAGGGAACCAATTCCAGGATCACATGTAGTGACTTCTACAGAAACCAGCTCTCACCAAAACACAGTATTTAGTGAATTTTTCACTTTCTCCCCAAAGTGTGATGTATGAGGTGAGGAGGGTACCCCTCTGGGAATCACCTGCAGTTTCTGCCCCCTGAGGTTGAGCACCAGCCGCCCATCCAAGAAAGCTGCAGCAGCCAGGGAGCTGAGGCTGTGCTCAGACAGCCAGAAGTAGAGCATGCGGGACTCAGTCAGCAGTGATGGGGAGAAAACTGAGTCACTGAGCACACTGGAAGTGTTCTTGTACAGGACAATGCCCTGTAAAGGAAAACAAATGTATTGGCCACAGCAAGCAGCAGGGAGGCAGGACAAAAAGCCAACACCTGCATGTCCATGGTGAGGCAAATGCCTGGCTGGACACAGCCAGTGCCTCAGCCTCAGAACCAGCCCCTCCAGAGCACACCATGGCCTGAAAACATTGGGTGTCTGAGCAGCCTGAGTTACTTTACCTTGTGATGGGATTCTATGTAGTTTGCTTTTATGACAGGGTCTGATGCGAGGGAGATATCAACAATGATGTCCTTATCTCGGACAAAATTGGCTGCAGGAAGAAAACACAAAGTCCTCACACAAGAAATAAGACCTTAAGCAGAGGTTGTGCCAGCTGCTTTTAGGACTTGGTGCAGGGGGTGAGAGAGATGTTGTGAAAGAACACAGGGGTGGGAACAAAGGTTCCCACTCCTTTGGATGCTAGCACTGATCCTGCAACAGCTCACTGACTGTTTCTTCACAGGGAAATTGGGATAATTTTACATTGCACTCCTTTTCCCTCATATTTGGGACTCGGAAAATCTCCAGATGCTGTACAATCTCATCCCCAATACTGCATGCTCCTGTTCTACCTAACATTGGTCCTGCAGTATCCTACACAACTTATCAGTACATACTGAAGGAGAAATTCCTTATGAATTGAAATGTCTTTGCATCTGCGTAATCACCCTAAAAGATCAAACTGATGCAGAAAAATCCAAACATAACATTACTAAGGTTTATTTTGCTGCTGTCTGAGGGTTTGGGATCTCATTTTTGAAGGACATTTTTGATGGATGTGGCTACCACTCTGCTGGGGCACAAACATCAAAAGCTGCACATAAAAAAAGAAAGCAGAAAAAACAAGAATATTTACCTGCTAAATCAAGTATAAAATTTGTCAGCGTCTGAGCAACAGCATTTATTTCCTTGCACACCTACAAGAGGAAAAGAGGGGAGAAAAATTAGGGGAAGGAGTAGGATTTTGGATTGTAGAGCAGAGCTGAGCCTCATTAAGATCTAGAGACTGTAGGTTAGAGTCCAGCATCCTCAGGGTCAGCAGCACCTCACACTTTGCCCAAGCTGCTTTTTTATTGTGGATTCAATTTATTTGTCTTATTTTTCATGAGCACTAACATTACATTGCTACTATCTTGTAGGCAAGAAAAGCGTGTGGCATACAAAGCTACAGAGCTGTCCTCAGTGCACAGGCTGCTCTTACCTCTCTCTTGAGGACCAGCTTCAGAGTGAAGGAGATGAAATCTGTGAAGAGCTGCTTCAGCCAGCCAGGTCTGTGTAAGACAGGGGGCAGAGTCAAGGACCACCTCTGGTCTGCACATTTGGGTGGGTGGCATATGGGGACAATAAATCTCGATTTTGAAAGGGGTCAGACTCACTGCTTGTCTCCTTGGAGGTGAAGTGTGAGTTTGTGAAAAGTCAGGTAGCAGTCTGAGGCATCAGGAGCCACTTGTTGCTTTTGGCACACTGCATGGGACAAAAGGAAAAATAAAAAAGAATAGCTAATTTGTCAGTGAGACGAGAAGGAAGAGTGCACTTTGCAGACACTGCAGACCTGGAGCAGGGCATCACTGCAGAGGGCCATCCAGGGCTCCCCACATCTCCCAGGGGATGTTTCCTAAAGATTCCAGACCCTGCCAAGTCAGGGCAGATGGGGCTACCTTGCACTTGGATGGTTTCTGCTCACAGCTCCAGCTGAGCTGATCTACCAGGCACTATTCTTCATCTGGATCCCTGCCAGCTGCCCTAACTGCTGCCAGCAGAGACCCAGCTGTCCCCTAACATGACCCAGGAGAATCTGAACATACATGCAGCCAACAAACCAGAGTGGGGAGGGAATCAAGTCATATTGCAAAAAGTCTGTGTATTGCAGCATACTTACTCAGATTGATATCCAGCTGGAGGTCAATGGAAGACTCAATTTCAAAATCAACTGAATGAAAAAGCTGCAAACTGTAATGGCAGAAGAGGGGACATTTAGGAACCTGTGCCAGGAGCAGCTTCTCCCTGACAGATGTGGATTTTATAACACCTCTCACACCTGTCCTTGCACTGCAATGGGCAAACCCCCAGCACATCACAGCCCATCTCAGATACTCTGGCTTTAAATCATTGCAAACTGCTGCCTTCGTGGCACTTAGGAGCATTAAATCTTCTTTTTACCCACTCAGAGTTTACAGAGCAACAAAGGGGAGAGAAGGAGTCAACTCGTACGCTTTGGCCATCTGGTCTTGTCATGCAAGGTGAGAAATGCAAAAAGCAAAATGGAGCTTAGAAGCACTGCTGGAGTATAAAATCCTGTCTCAGGCAGTAATCAATGCAGACATTTCCAGAGAGGCTGGGGAGCTCAGCCCCCTCATTTTGTCACAGGGCAGCAGCAGGGGCTGGGCTGTGGTGCTGAGCAGCCCCCAGCCTCAGGTACTTACAACCAGGCTCCAGCATAGCCATAGGTCAGGGTCCCTTTGAACAAGGCTGACACGTTTTTGATGGAGATGTGAATGGCATTGTCCTCCTTGAGCTCCACCTCACTCCTCTCTATGGACAAATCATTGACCTGGATGCTAGAAACAACAGAAACACAGTTTGTCCCCAGCCCAGAGCTGGTTTATTCCTGAGGAATGGGATCTCTGAGGGACCTGTGCCAGTGCCAGACTCAGGAGCTTTTGCAAACCCCAGTGTGCAAGCACAGTGACAGTGATGCTTTTGTTCAGCCTTGGTGCACTGTGCAATGTTTGGATACAAGGTCGAGGAATGCTTTAAACAGGAAACAGGGAACAATGCAACCCTGCTTTACTGCAGTGCTCTGTGCAGCCGTGCTCATGGCAGGAAGTCTGTTCTGTGAGTACACCACTGAATTTGTGGTCTCAAAATAAAAGTGAGTAACACAGCAACACCCAAAATCTGGTTTGCCACAAAGCACAGCCAAGTGACATCCTGCTGACAGGGGTGGCTCTGGCAGCCCTGGATGGGTCCCCTCTGCCTCTCAGTGTGCCATGGGCACCATCTGTCACTGGTGGTCACAGGTGCCCCAGCCCACAGGGACATTATTCCCCATCCCCATTGTCAGAAAAGAGCCCTACACCCTGCCTTGCTGGCTGCCCACTCAGTTGGAAAAATAAATAACTCTTAAATAACACTTTAGCAGCCTAAACCTTAACATGCAAATGGTCTGTGAGGCTTAGATCCAAAACTGTGTCTGCCCCAGTGCAGACCTTTGCTTTCACCAGGAATTGCTGGCTCAAAGCTCCCTCCAAGGTCAGTTTCTGGTGCCCTCTGTCCCCTCCCCTGGCACACAGACACAGAGATACTCACTTGCTCAGCCCATAAGCCACCCGGCCGAGGAGCCTCATGGACCTTTCCCCAGTGATGTTTGGGAATTTGGCATTTCTGAAGGCTGCCTGAATGACCTGGGCTGTTTCCTGGTTCACTGTCAGTGGAAGAAAAGGGCAAAGATGTCAAACTGCAATCTCTCCTGGCTGCAAAGCCAGGTCTGCACTCTGGATTAAAGCACTACAAAAGGCTTTTATCCGAGGCGTTTCCATCAGATTCGGGAAGCACTAGAAGTAGTTTCAGAGTAAATTTAAAAAATTAAAAATCCCTCACTGTCCCAGCTGATGGCAGCAAGGGACAACAGCATGTGTGGCACTACAGCCACCAGTGGGAGCTGTCTCCAGGGAGCCGTGGCCAGCTTTCACACACCTCAGGAGCACATTTTGGAAAGGCCAAAGTGCACTCATCCTTACACCTCACAAGCTGTTGACTTTACCCCAGTGCTTTGCTTTGTTGCTGCTTACTTGTATTGCAATCAGCTCTAGGGTCTACAAAGAAAAATTTTGAAAAAGTTTCCATGCCCATTTTTCTAAGTTAGTCAGCCCATTACAGCCCCCGGCACGTGCTTGTGAAGGACTTTTTCCTCTGTTAGTTCATGAATACATCTTTCTCTGCATGTGCCACTGTTGGATGGGACAGGACAGAGCTGTTCCCACCCTCCACAGAAGAATTATGTTCTTCCCCCACCTGAAAAACTGCCAAATCCTTGCAAATAAGCCGACAGCAGGAGAGAACCCATTCCCCCCTTTTGCATAACGACCCCAAGAGATGAGATTGCAGTGAAGGAAGAACTCAAACACAAAATCAAACATGCATTTGTTCAAGCTCTTCCATCACACCAAGCCCCAACAGGAACAGTGCTAAATCTTTGGGCTAAGGAGAGGGGCTGGGGACAATTTTCAAACTCCTTTGCCTGTCCACACTTTAAGCTGTGCTCCCAGGCAGGTGCTTTCACAAGAGACAGAGAAGCAAGAACCCCCTCACTCGGCTGGTCTGTCACTAATTTGGGCAGACACAGCCCCGAGGAGCAGGCACTTACACAGCAATGCCGCGGGCTTGGTCATCCTGCAGACGATCCCTGTGGCTCTGTAGGGGAAGGGCCCAAACTCACAGGCTGCTGCTGCTGTGTGGAAAAGCACCAGCAAGATGCTGAAGGTCCCCAGCATCATCCTGCCAGCCCAGCACATCCTCAGGCAGAGCAGAGAGCACTGATGAGACCAAGTGACCCTTGACGGAGGCAGAGGCTGCTTTCATACCCCCAGCAGAGCCCACTCGAGGCAGGACATGACCTGCTTCCTCCACTTATCAAAACTCATCACACATTTCCTAATCTTCCTATAGTTTCCTTGACAGCATTCACGTTGCACACTGCCTTCCTCCCTCAGCAGGACTTGGGCTGCAGGGCTTGGTGCTGCTGCCAAGACTGCTCTGACTCAGGACATGTACACACCAGGGTGGGTGGGAAAAGCTGGAGGGGGATGGAGAGTGGAAGAGGATAAAGTCAAGGGAGCAGCCTCACATGCTGCCTCAAACCACTTCATCATTTTTCCTTCATGCAGAAATATACCTTATTTTGTAATACTGCAGTAATTCCCCAGAAAAGCCCTGTTTGGAAGCTACCTGTATCATTCACTGCTCCCCCTTCCACTGATTTTATACACACTGTGGGGAAACTGAGGCACACTCCTGGGAAGGGGGTGTTCCCTGCTATCACTGAGAGAACCCACATCTCCCACATCCCTGGAAAGCTCCACGACCAAGGGACTGGGATGCTTTTTGCCTCTTGTCTGGGTTTGTGAGCGGTCTGATTTGCCACCATCCCACTAAGGCAGTGCTTTTCATGCACCCAGACTCCCAGCTGCTATTTGGGGAACATCAGAGACCCAAGCTCACACCCACTCCTTGTGCACATCTGCCCTTTATGCCATTGTCCTCCTGCACCTCTGCTAGGCTGCTGGAGCCCATCACAACCCCAAAACAACCTCCAGCACAAAACAGAGTGGGGCTATTTCAGCAAGGAAGGGTTGTTTCAGTAAGGAGCTCCCTTTTGACTGAGGGAGAAGGACAGGTGAGAGCTTGGCAGTGCTGCACAGCAGCCCCAATGCCCTGAGTGAGATGAGGTGCCAGCCTCCCTCCCCTCCCCGGCAGATGCCTCATCCTCCCTGGGCAGGGTGAGCACATTTCTGAGCACATTTCCCGTGGGGTCCCTGCTGTCCAGCAGCTCCCACCCTGCCGTGCTGTTTTCTTCCTGAGTTGAGAAAGTGAATGGCCTCGGGTACCCTGGGGGAGGGAGGCACTCCCGGTCACTGACCCCAGGGAAGCCGAGCATCTGCAGCTTCCTCCAGCCTTCTCCAGGAGAGCAGCGTGGTGGCCATGGACAGACTGCCTGCTGCCAGCCCAAAGGGCTTTATAAATAAGCAGCTAATTGTTGGAAACACAACATACAAAGATGAGAAGATAAAGACCTGGACACTGCATGGTTCAATATGAATCAAGCAAATGCCACTTTATTGTTCTCTCCTAACCCAAATGTAGAATTTCTTTTCCCCTGCACACAATCACACAACTTATCATTGGTAGAAGCCTTCTTGCATGAGGCAAACGTGGACTTTTCTACTTTTCATTGGCTTCAGAGTTCCTTGGTATTCACCTGCTACCTTTAGTTCTTCTTGTTTCACCCCTTGTTTTCTTGTTAGGCAGCAGCTGTTCTTATATTTTTTTCAACAGCAGAGCTACAGACCTAGCTCAGGCTCATGAAAGCATTCATATCCCTTTCCTGGCTTGTTCACTACATATCCATTTTTCTCTAAAAACATTCCCATACAAAGACAGCAGGTGCTTGAGCAGCAGAGCTCCCACATGGCATCACCTCAGCTGCCACAGCATCCTCGCTGCCCTGGCCAGGAGAGCTCGTCCCAGGGCAGCTGCACAAAGCATGTTACAATAGGATTGGAATTCAAGAGGATTTAACCATCTAACAGCTCTATCTTCTGTCCTCTCAGTCCAAGGGGTGTGTGCACAGTGGCCAATGCCTGGCATAAAGGGAATCCACATCTTTGCCCACGGCAGCAATGCACATCAGCATGGGGCAAAGGGAAAACTGGCATTTTGATAAAGGGGTATTTGTCACCTGGGTAGATAAAAGCAGAAGGTCCAAGACCCCAGACCCGTTGTGCTGGTCCTGGTAGATGCAGTGTATTCACAGCTCCCCTGGCCCAGCTCTGCTGCAGAGTCTGCTGTCAGCACACAAATAGAGCTCAGAGAGAAGGAGAACAGGGAACTGCCGGGCATTGACCTCCAGTGGGAACAGGAAGGCTGGAGACTTTCTGCCTACAATAGGAAACAGAGATGCTGTGAGCATCCTTGTCCTGGAGTAACCAGGCAGAGGCCAGGACAGCGGGGACACCACAGCCCACCCTCCTCCCAGTGCAAGGTCAGGCTAGGACAAGTCAGGTCAGATTTTAAAGCCTAAGGAAAGGTTAATTCTGGCTAGCAGGAGGCAGAGCAGGCTTTAAACCCCCAAGAAAAGCTAAACACCCCAGCTGCAAAGGGGATGCTGGAAGATGTTTCGATAAATATTTGCTGTGTAAGGCTTTATCTGAAGGCCATGCACGAACCACCTTGCTGTGGACTGTCCTGTAACTGGCCTTGTTTTTCCCCACGTTGTCCAGGGCAGAGGTACATCACAATGCCATTAATCTTCGTGCTGCATTGACCAAAACATTTGGCCAGTACCAAAAAACAGGTCAATACCCTGCAGATGCTTCCTGAGAGAGCCTTCCAGGTACACTGGCTGCCCCTGTCAGCAGGATGGGGTCCAGCAACACTGCCAGCATTCACACAGCCCTGGGATGGCAGCAGGGTCAGCCTGTTTATAAACAGGGTTTATAAAATTGAGACAAGTAACATTCAAATAAGATTTATTTTATAAACTAGTTAAATCAATTAAAGCTATGAAATATTTGAATATAGATTTGTGATGCCAAATGAAATTGGTATTACCCAAGTTACTGTCAAAATTTTAGAAAGCAGGATTAACCTGGACTCCACCATCACACAAAGTGAGGGCTCTCAACCTCAAGGATTCTCCTTGGGTGATGTCCTGACCCCAGGGGAGGGTTCTCCCACTGCAACTCCAAATTCTCCTGAATCCAACTCAATTTCTTCTCTTCTGTACCAGTATCATCCATAACAACTTCTAAAAAGAAAAATTAAGCTGGCACACACAGGTGTTCCAAAGTCAGCCCAGGCTTTTCACAGCTGAGAGTGCCCAGGGCAGCTGGGTTGGAGCTAGAAGTGCAGCAGCTGTAGTTCTGTGACACTGACCCTGCACTGGCAAATCAGGATTGAAAGATCAGAAAATACAACTCTCAGTCCTACTGTAAGAAACTGGGGAGGTTCTTCTGCAGCACAGGCCACTGGGCAGACACAAGACACAGCCCCAGAAGCAACATTTCCCAGGATTTGTCTGACCCTCCCAGGCAGGCAGCTGAGCATGAGCTGAGCTCAAGCCCTCACTGCAGGTTTGTGAGGAGCTGTCACACCAGAACTGATTCACCCCCATGATATCACTCCAAATGAAATTCACACCACATTAAACACTAGCAGGCATTTCAAGAGCTGTTCTCACGCAGCAGAAGGGCTGGAGGGAGGTGATGAAGATGCAGTTGCAGGTTTGGTAACACAGTGAGGGAGTGGCTGGGATGGCCTCTGAGGAGACTCAGTTTGTGTGCACTGCTTTGCAAATCCCACCAGGCTCACAGCTAGAGATGGATCACAGGACAAAGAGCAGAGGAAGGTTTAACACTCAGCTGGGCACTTGCACAACAGTTAAGATGTCCCTGGCTGGTGGGACAACAGGCAAGTCAGTGCATAAATACAACAGCTCTTCAGAGAACAAACACACCACCATCACCAGCTTATCTGCTCAGCAGCAACCTCATTCTCATGAGATTTATGTTCCAGGAGCTGAGGACAGGGCCATATCTGTAGTGACAAACAGGACTTGAATGGATCCCCAAATAAGCAGCCTGTTAGGAGTTTCCACAGCAAGAACAAAGGTGTCTGAGAAAAACAGATTGTACTTTTTTCCCCAGTTTCTTTCTCAGTGGGGACAGAGGACTGCTCTCAAGTAGGAGCAGCTGCCAGAGTGTATCAGGGGACGGAGCAGCAGAGGAATGGCTTTATCCTGCTGCTCACTTTGCCACCCCGTGGAGCTTCAGAGGACTTTCACTGCTCTCAGGAGCCCCACATGACACACGCTGAACAGGTCAGGTGCTGCAGCTCACAAGCTTGCAGAGGAGCTAAACCAGCAGCAGAATCAGAGCTTGAAATGTGAGCCAAGGCAAACCCAGGCTCCTAAACCCACAGGCCTCAAGGCACCTTCTGGTCTCTTAACTTCTGTCCCAGTAGAGGGGACACTCTTGCTCTGGGCGATTCAAGGCTCCTGTTGCCTTGTGTCTAACCTGGATTCCCTCATTTTCAGGGCACCCACAGCTGGCATCCAGGCTCTGCCCCTTCCTTTACACACCTCACTGTTTACACTGGCATCCCTGCAAGCTGAGCTGCCTCAGTCATCTCTGCTTGCTCCCAGGGTCTCAGGGCTCAGTGACAGGGCTAGGCTCAAACTCCCAGCTCCACATAACACCAGGCTGGCTCAGTCACAGGTGCTTGGAGCCCTCAGCCAGGCACTGCTCCCCGACATCCCAGTGCTCCTGCCTGGGTGCACACCCTTGGCAGCTGCCTCTGCAGGATTACACAGGATTTGCTTCCACATTATGTATCCTCTGCTCCCCTCCACCCCAATGGCAGAGGTTATGCATTTCACAGAACCATTAAGGAAATGTTCTCTAAGGCCCAGGACTCTCACTGCATCTCTGCAGTGGCATTAGCTACACTTCATTAGTTTTCTAACCCATTAGTTTTAAACCCATGTGCCTGCCCCTGGGAACAGCAAAAGCTGCAAGACAACAGATGTTTTGCTGTCTCTGATAAATTTTCAGATTAGAGATTTCACAAGTAATCCAGCACTATGTACTCATCTTAACCATATAAATCCAGTTTATTTCTGGCTACCAGGAACTGTTTTCTCCTGCTAAAACTGAGCACAGACACAGCCCGGTTAATGAAGGCACTGTGCCTTCATTAGACACCTGAGTGATGGTCTGCTACACCCTGAGGGAGAAAAAACCACAACCCACAAAGCACCCTTGATGTGGAACATGCCCAGTGCAGCAGCTCAGGGTGCAGCTGCCATGTGAGCATGGGAATGGCTGTCACCCACCCTGTGCCTACCACAAGGACATAGACTGTGAGGGTGTAAAAGCCTGGGGATGCCCTTTTTCAGGGAGCACAATTCCCAGAGCAGCAACCAGACCATTAGCAAGGCAAGAAAGAGTGGGCATCTCCACCAGGACCACCCTCAAAAGCTTATACAGGATAGATGTGGGGTAATAAAACCAGCCTCCTCCCAAATGATTTAAATACTTAAAAATTATTTTACCACTGTCCTACCCAGCCTCCAAGGCTCCAGCAAAGTGGGGATATGGCAGAAAAACAAGCTTGGAAAATTTCTTGTTCAAATCAAAAACAGCACCAGGATTAAATGGCTTTCACAGGTAACACCAACAAACCATGTGCAGCATTAGTCTGATCCAGGCATGACCTGCTACAACTTGTCCCAGCTGATGTGTGCTGGCCCTGCCAACACTCCTCAAATTGTGCTGCCAAGGGCAGGCAGCAGAGGAAAAGAGTGACAATTCCAGGAGTGGCAGCTGTTCCTAGACAGAACATTCCAAGCCAAGTTAAACCCTAAGCCAAGACAGTGTGTTGCAACTCCACCACGAGTCTCAGGCAGGGTTCAAGGAGCCCAACTTTCCAAATACTTACAGAATTACCCATTTCAACATGTCCATGACCTTTCTGTTATCAGCTTTCCATAAGCAAATAAACTCCAAGCTATTCAAGGCACTTTATCTGCTGAAGAACACAGCTGGGCCAGGAATTGAGTTAAGCACCCTTTTCCCCTCATATCCCAACTCCCTCACCATGACTTTTCAATAAAAACAAGGCAAGAACACACTCTGTGCTTTGCACAGGTAGTCTTCTGAGTGCTGTAAAGGATATATACAAATGAAGATATAAATGCCAGCAAATTTTATTGCAATAACAGCCCTTAACCATATCGGAAATTAAAGGGAACACAATGAAGTAATACAAGAGGAGTTGCACTGGAGTGAGAATGCAAAGTTGAATACAGAAATCAGACTGCTTTAACTTGGATGCAAAAGCAGTGAAGAAGTTTACATTTTGCATAAGTTTTTACAAAATCTATTTAGACCTGAACACACTCTTCCCCCATGGTCTGGGGCAGCAGGGCAGAGGGGAATTAAACCTTGAATTTAAACTATCTGAAGTCAGCAACATGAAATTTAGTCTGCAGCTCCACTGAGGTAATTGCTTATCCACATCGCCATCTTACAGTCCTCCACTTTGTCCAACAAGAAGATTGCACAATACATTCTTCGTAGGGAAATATTTACAAAGAGAATTTTAAATATTGTTGAAGCAATTTAACAATAGGTCTTTCCTAAAAATCTGCTAATGCATATCTAGCAATTTTTGTTTGAGATCCTACACTCAGTGTAATTAAAATAGCATTTGAAACATTCCAACAGGAATCACATTGCACAGAAGAAGCAATTTGCTTCCCAAACATTTTTGCACACCCACTCAGAGCCTGTGCTTTTAGTGCACAAGTCCACAATGCCAAGCCTCTACACAGATACCTAATAAATGCTATGGAACAAAGTTCTTTGGAATGAGGACAAGCATCTCAGTCTCTGGGCTGTAATGATGTAAGGCTTCTTGCAGCTTTATTTGCTTGGTCAGTGAAAGCCAGAGGAAGTGCCATCCCTTTCCATGCCTGGTGTGGAGCTGGTATCCAGTTCTCATAGGTGTCCACTGCAGTTTCAAACAAGCAGATTGGTGACAAATCAGTTGCGGGTCAGTCCAGGCCCTTCTGGAAGGAGGGATGCAAAGAAAGTCTTGAAAAACACCCACACTGTGCTCATGAGTGAAGGGTTGGCCTGCTGCAGTTCTTGGAAAGCCTGTCCCTCATCAGGAGATGCCTCAGACTCACTTGTTCTGCCTCCATTTTCCCCCTGCCAAAATAAAGGATTTTTTTAAAGGAGAATTTCAGAAATGCATTAGAAAAGGCAGGCATCAAACTGTTTTTGTTGCCAAAAGGTCACTGTTTGAACATAAAATTTTGCAAGTAGCCCCAAATACAAAGCCAAAAACCCAAGCTGCACACTGGCAGTACTGGTTAACTCACACTGGTGTCCAGAAACACTGTTCAGAACAGCCATTGAGCACCAGATCAGGTCAATTATGTATTTACAGCTAATTAACTTTCATTGACATCAAAACTGTCACCTTGAAATTAAAGTCTCAGACTGCTTACAGACCCAAATCCTATAGGGATGTAGCCTGAACCCGGCCCTCAGTTCCAGTCTGTGACAGACCACTTCCCATTAGAACTTCCTAAAGGACAGAAGCAGCTGAAAGATAATCTTCATCCTGAAATATTTTGGTATGGAGGACTCAGGTGGCAATTATTGTCCCACGATAGATAGTGTCTTACAGAAGTTTCAAGAAAAGTTTTTTTTTCTACTATACAATTATTAAACCAAAAGCAACACTCCACAGGGTTTCATGGTTTAAAAATATAGCAAGACAATACCTGTAAGTTATTGTTCTGGTCCTGGTTTAGAGCAGCTTGAGGAGGGACATTGCCTGGGAAGGGCTGAACTGGTCTTCGTCTAAATGGGAACCATCCAGCATGGTGCCTGGGGAAGGCAACAGATTCATTAATTAATTAATGCTGTTTCAACATTACTCATCCTGTTACACAACAGCTGCACATTTGACTGCTCAGAGCTGCTGGCAACCATCAACAGTAACATTTAAGGACTTTCAGTGGAACAATTAACCTTCAACTCTCCAAGTCTACACAGATGTTGGAAAAACTGCTCCACTTTTAACTCTTACACCTACAATTCAGACACCTACATCACTTGTTCCACAGGTGATTTTGGAATTTTGGAGGACAGATCATCTTTCTCAGACAAGACATCCCAATCGTAGCAGCTGAGGGTCCATTATCATCTGTGTTTTCATCCTAATTATATTCCCCGACCCAGAGAGGTTCAAAGGCAGTTCAGCCTGGTCTGTTCTCCAGAGGGGCAACAAAGCAGAAAAACTGCATGGATGCATGACTGAAACACACAAGTGTGAGACCCTTTTCCCAGACCTCAACCACTTGTTTCCCAATAAGAAACTAATTTTCTACACTGAACCTACAGGTCTGTCTGCTCTATGCTGCTGAGCTGCTGGAGTTTTACAAATGGGGCTACTTTGGCTTCAAGTAGTTTCCTGAAACAGAAAGCCATACCAGAAACTGCAAAACCCCAGTGAGATCAGCCACATTCTTCATTTAATCCAGACATAGGCTTAATTATCTTTTTTCTAAATAGTGAGTTATATGAGGATATAGAAGAGTGGTTTGCCTTTTCCAGGTCCAAGAGTCCTATGAAGCTCAGCCATGAGGAAGCTGAGCACAGCACAGAACTCTGTACTTCAGTGAAACCCTTCTGAACAGCAAATATTAACATCATACACTTACAGATACATCAGAACAGTGCCACCCATAACGAGGAGGAGTCTGCTGATACTGGAGTAGAAATAGACCATGTTGACAAAAACATATAACAGTGTTGCTGAGTAGAGCCAGTCCAACCAGTCTCGGTTGCCACCCTCCTCATCTTCCTCCATGAGGGGCCCCCCTTGGGCATTCATCCTTAAGTTCTGGTCAGCCACTGCATTAACCTGAGCAGCAACATCCTGGTTTCCAGGCTGGTTTTGGGCAGGAAATGGATCTGGGAGAGGAGCTGGAGGTGTCACTGGTGCCACAGGTATCTCCTGAGAATGCCGTGCATGGGATGGGTCAGCAGATGCAGCAGTAGAAGCCAAGCTGGAACCAGAGAACAAAGTACAGAATGAGGCTTAGTCAAACCCTACCACACTTCCCACAGGCCCTGTGTGTGAAAATCTGTCCATCTTTAACAATAGTCAGATCACATGCAAGTAGAAAACATCAAGTTTTAGTTCTACCCGTAACAGCTGTATAGTGATTTCAACAAATCAAACCAGACACTATCAACAGTAATGTCAATACTTCACAAAAACAATTTAGAGCAATCTGCAGGTAGTCTAAAAGCCTTCTGCAACTCTCAGCTTGACTTATCACTGATGTCCAGTCAATGCTGTGTCTACTTTGAGCAGTCAAAAAAAGAAAAAGAGTAAAGGCTCATCAGCAGGATAAGATTTACTCTGGAGACACCCTCCCAAATGAAGAGTCAGACAGGCAATGGGCAAGATTCAGAACCACTGCCCTGAATAGCAAGAGAGCAGCACAGTTAGGGGTACACTCCCACAATATTCAGCACAAGTTACAATGAAAATGTCTCCAAGCATCATCGAAAGAGGAAGAATTGCCAGGAGCTCTCAAATTTTCTTGAATTACAATTTCTACTTCCTAGTGGCAGCTTGGAATAGAACACTTACTATTGCATATAATACTGTCTTGCATAAATCTGCTGGAACCAGGACATCTGAAGCATGCTGTAGGTTGTGTAAGCAGAGAAGCCAGGAGCCACACTCTGGAAGGGACGCTGAGCTGCTTCCAGCCTTGGTCAAAATTTGAACACATTCATTAGCAAACACCAGACTAACAGCAAGAGTAATTTATTACAGAACTATGTAAATAGCTTCTGCCAATTTGTGTACCCAAATACAAAATTAATTCTTCCTTCTAGACACGTCTTTACCCACATGAACAAAGGAAAGATTTTCTTCCTAATAAACAGAGAAGTGCATTTTCCTTTAGATGCCACATCCTTGGAAGTGTTCAAGGCCAGGTTGGACAGAGCAACCTGATCTAGTGGAAAGTGTCCCTCATGGCAGAGGGTTGGACTAGATGGCCTTTAAAGGTCCCTTCCAATCCAAACTATTGTACATCCACTAAAGCTTTTATACAAAGCCTCATCATATTTGGCCCACGTTCTATGGAATTATGACAGTCTATGTGGCATAAGGAGCTGGCATCCAACACAAACATACCCCTTCAAAAATCTTAAAGATGTCCATAAAACTGTATTTACCCATTACTGGCTTCTGCTGAAGAGCTCCTCAATCCTCCACCATTTGAGGAAGACATATTTGATTCCTGTCTGGCTTCTGAGGGTAACTTGGGCTGATCAGCTTTAACCTACAGACAGCAGTGCAGCCAGTGAGGTTTACTCAGGACACCACACACATTTTATGCAAAAAGGCTGAACCCCACAAAGTATGCCCTTGTTTTAACACCTATTCCTTCACAGCCCCTCTCAGTGCTGCCCCTGCTCTTGGGCACCACACCACAAGCACCTCTGTCAGTATTTTAAAGCTCCTGGAGCTAAATGACTGGGATACAAAACTGATTTGATGCTACTCTTCCCTTTCACAAGATCTATACTGTATTTGTTATTTCTTATGCACACATTCAGTGTCCATCTGGTTATAAAAATATAAAATACAAAAGACACTTTGGCTTTTTTCTATGGCAAATTTGTACTGCTTGCACAAACTGCTGTACACAGAGTTCAAGAGCTGTCCTATGGTGATACATCTAACACCTAGCCAAAGCTGGCTCACACATCTAGCAACCACCAGGCATGGGTAGGGTTAGCTCACAGTGCCTTTAATGACAACAGGAACACACCTCTAGAAACCATTGCCCAGCCACTCTACAGAAAGGATGGGTTTTGGCCATTTGTACTTGAGATCAGTTCCTACTGAGCTCAAGCACTAAGGCTGAGCCCTGTAGAGAGGAAGCCAGAGATGAGTCATTAATGGGAGCAGTTAAAGTGTCTACAGTTCTCAGCCTTCTTCCCTCCCCACACAGATCAGAATCACTTCCCTCTGCTTCTCTCCTGACCACAAGCTTCATCTGTCAAACGTGCTTGGGACATAGCAAGTCATAGTCTATTTAATAAAACTGAATCTACCAGAAAGCATTTCTCCCCTGAGCAGCACATCACAACTAGATCTTTCTTAACAGATGCCATGAGAATCTTTACTGATGAACCGTAGAGGCAGTTTTTTTACTCAAATTAATCCAAATTCTTACATTCCCAAACTTATCAAATTATCACAAATACTGCTGTTGTACTAATAGGGAAAACCTGCAATAACAGAGAACTTTAAAATGGTCATCCAACACATCTTGTTTTCAGTTACAAGCCCAAGATTCAAAATTAACTTAAGTCTAATTACCTCTGATTTGGTCTCTTGCATATTTGCAGGAGTCTTGAAGTTGTATACCAAATGAAGAGCATGCAGCTCCCCATGCTGAAATATAAGGGAAGATCTGTTATAAAAAAAAAAAAAAAACCCTTCTCTGGATATATTTTAGCACAGCATAAAAAGTACTTATTTATACCTTTGGCAACAATTCTCCCAGGCAGTGGTGATCAAGCAGCAGCTTCCCAGAATAAATCAGCTTTTGGTTGTCTTCAGGCTTTGAAAAAAGAAAACAAAGAATAGGGTTACTTGCTCTGCCAAGCATTAACCAACACAGCTTACACCTGGTGGAGAGAGGCAGGGAGCTTGGAGCATCCCACATACTAAGGTGCAGAGGGAATTGTGCATATCAAAATTCAGCTGAAGTTATGAGAACCACTGAATGCCCAAGTGGGATATTATCAAGGTGCAAACCTGCATAAGAATCCAAAGTCCCTTGGGCAAAGAACTGTTACATGCTGTATCTTTTATAACCCCCAACAAAAACATCTGTATTTCTTAAAAACAGAAGTTTGGAGTTCCATGTAATCTGATCAGCACCAGAGGTGGTGTCAAGTAAATCTGTTACACCCCATCCAAGGGGAGCCAGCACCTCTACATCAGGAGCAGTTAGAAGCACATTTAGACTGTTTTGGGTAATCACCACACTCCCAGGAAAGCAATGGCAAAAGCATGGGAATCAGGTCTTCTCCCAGGAAACTAGTGACAGGGCAAGGGGGAAGAGCCTTAAATTTGCAGGGCCGTCTCCAGCTGGATATTGTGAAAAATTTCATCACTGAAGCAATAGCTAAGCATTGAAATAGGCTAGACTGGGAAATTGAGTCAGCATCCCTGGAGCAATTCAAAAATTAGTATAGACAGGGCATTTCATAGTGTGGCATTTAGTCGAAGGTTGAACTTGTTGATCCTGGAGGTCGTTTCCAAGTTTACTGATTCTCTGAAGGCCACACACGCCCCTGCGGGAGCAGCGGGACACGGAGCGCGGCTGCTCGGGCAGCGCTCCCGCGTCAGCTCCGTGTCCTGCGGCTCCGGGGGAAGGCACACTTCTGCATTTCAGCCCCAGAGCCCCGCCGCGCCTCCCGCTCAACGCGAGCGCGCCCCAAACCCCCAGGAAGGGCCTTGGCCGCCGGCTGGGCGCCGTGCCCGGCGCTACTCCCGCTGCCAGCGGGCTCTGACGTGCCCGCACACCTGCGGGACGCGCCGTCCCGGCAGGCTGGTTAATGATTAACCGCGGCCCGGCCACAAACCAGTCCCAAAATAGCCCAAGCGCGGCTGACGCAACCGGGACCGGGACACGCCGCGGGGCAGGTACCGGTCCCAGAGTCCCGCGAGAGCCCCACGGCAGCTGCAGCCGCCGGCCCGCGGAGAGACAGTTCCCACCACCCACCGACCGATCCACCCGGCGGGGCAGCGGGGACCGCGGCTCCC
>VXBI01014351.1:232-56712 GCA_013397375.1 Toxostoma redivivum
GGGCTGTTACTACACAGCCCCTTCCGATTTTTATGACTTAATCTCTCCAAAGCTCAAGGCCGGATGGTTTTGGGTTGGGGAGGAGGATTGAGGGGCTTTTAGCAGGTCGTTACAGCAGAAATATGGAGAAGGTACTTGACAGGTAAATGGAAAACTCAACAGCCCATCCTGCCGGCTTTCCCAGGATGCAGGGAGAGGGGGAGGTGATGCCAGGTCCTACCTGGGCTTTATGGATTGGTGGCATCTGCTCTATGTCCCCTGGGGGTGCAGAGCAGTGGATTCTAGACATGTGCAGATGTGCATGTGTCCCAATATATCTGTGTGCAAACCTGTACGTGTGCAAGCATTGGTGTGCATCAGTGTGAAAACACCTGTGCATCTGTGTGTACCTGCATCACTGCATGCATCCATGCTCACATCCATCCCTGTGTGCGTCATCCATGCTCACATCCATCCCTGTGTGCATTATCCATGCTCACATCCATCCCTGTGTGCATTATCCATGTGTGCAGGCATTGGTGTGTGGGTGTGTGCACATCCCTGGGGTATCCGTGTGCTGCATCTGGGTGGGTTGTGTGTGTGCATGTGTGTAGCCATGTGTGTGCACCTCTGCCACATGTGTGCTGCTGCTTTTTATGCATCTCTTTTGTTGTTCCTTTGTGTGTCTGAGTCTGAACCTGCATCCACGTGTTCCTCCCTGTGTATCCATGCATGTATCTCTCCACAGATATGTCAGTGCATACTCATGTAGGTGCATCCATGTGCATGTGTGCATCTCCTTGTCCATGTGCATGTGTGTTTGTCCATGTGTCCATGTGCATATCCATGTGCACACACCCCTCTGTGTGTGTGTGTGTGTTCTGCTAGAGGTTCACAGATCAGCTTTATAGACGTTCTGGATTTTTTACAGTGTTATGGAGTGCTCGATGACATCACCCACCCAAATATTAAAACCTCATGTGCCAGCCAGCCCGGCCCAGCAGTATTCGGCTCCCGGCTCGCTGTTCCCGAGGCTGAGGCTGTGCCATAGCCAGGGGCAAGCGGGATGCTCGGGGTGGCAAGTGACAGCTCCAGGGCAGCCCCAGCCATCCTAGCCCAGAGCTCACCATCGGGGCAGGAACACTGACACCACAGCCTTGATGAAGTCATCCTAGCTGGGATGAACAGGGAATGAACAGGGAATTAAAGCCTCTTGATCGCTGTATTTTGGGTGTTTGGGGCACCTCTGGAAAAACCTCTGTGTTTTGATGTGGGGGCACATCTAGAAAAAGAAACATGCTGCCAGTGGTGATTCCCCACTGTGGCACCAGGCAGCTGCTTTAGACTAAGTGATTGGATTTATATTGGATTTATATTCTTCCCCTCTTTCAGAACAAAAAAAAAAAAAAAAAACAAAAACAACCTTTTTGTAGGAAACAGCTCCAAAACATTTCCTGACTCGAGAAAAAGTGCATTGGAAAAAAAAAGTTTCCAGGTTTTTTTAGATGGGAAGCAAAACCTTTGGAGATGTAATAGCATTCTGTGGTGAGAGGTTAACCAAAGGCAAAAGGTTGAAATGCAAAGAAGGGTTTCAAATGTTCCCAGAACAACCTTTCCTGGTCAAGCAGAAGCAAAGTTCCCAAGCCTTCCCCAACTTTCTTCTTTGCAGCTCAGTTTGGGAAAGGAAATGTTTGGAAATCTCAGTGCTCCTTGCAGACAGGAAAGGCCCCGTTTCCTCTGGCCATGCCCAGAGCTGCCGGGCAGCAGGAACACTCGGGTGAGGCTGGATGCCCCCCCAGCTCTGCTCCTGGCAGCAGGAATTCACTGCAGGCAGGGGAGGGCAGCTGCCTGCAGGGAACAGGAGTTGGGGTGTCATAAATATTACAGGTTTTGCAAAAGGAAAAAAAAGAAACCAGTAAGGAGTCCTTAATGTGCCCTGGGAAATCTGTGCAGGCTGAAATGCTTTAGCACTTTTCTTGCTGTGAAGTTCAGCTTCTACATCCCTTGTGGAGCTTTGGTTGACCCCCCCACAGCTCCCAGCATTACCCCCACCAGTTGTCACATCCCTTCCCATGCTTTAGGGCCACTAAAAGCCCCTGGACCCCCAGGCCCCAGCCCCACACCAACATGTGCTCACCCAGCACTGTGCTGGAGTCACCATGAGGAGGACAGGTCCCTGTGATGGAGGTAGGTTTGGGCCTCATGGTGTGTACTGTGACGGATTTTGGGGGCTTCTCCTCCCTGGCTCTGAGCCAACTGAGCCCCACAGCATCTGTGTGCTTCTCTTCTGAGGTGATAAAGAAATGCTGTGATGTACTGAAAGGCCAAAGGGTCATGGAGGGGTTGAGAATGCTCTCCAGAGGTCCAACACAACACAACACAACCCACACAGCACAACCTAACCCAACCCACCCAACCCACCTAATGCAACATAATCGAGCCCAACTCAGCCCAGTACAACCCAGCATGACCCAACCCAGCCAACCCAACCCAATCCAAACTAACCCAGCCAAACTAACCCATCCTAACCAATTTCAATCCAGTGTAACCTATCCCAAGGGACCCAATCAATCTATCCCAACACAACCCAACCAACCCAACAGAGCCTACCTAACCCAACCAGCCAAACTCAGCTTCCTACCCAAGTCCTAAACCAAGTCTCCCCTCGCCTCCCGCGCAGCCGAGCTCAACCCTTCCGGGATGTTGCAGTGGTTTTGGTGGAAGCCTCTCCTTCCTCCTGTGCTCGGCAGCCCAGGGAGGTTGATCCCTTCAGGGAACTGAATCACGTCCCCCCCACCGTCGTGGGAGCGTCACAGAGTGTCTGAAGCTCGTCAGGAGAGTCAGGCCAGGCCGCGCGGGGCCGTTCTGGGAAGCCATCCAGCCATCCGCTGGAGAGAGGAGTCTGCCTAAAAATGCCTCTGCTGGCTCCTCTCCACACTCCGACCGTCCCATATGGAACAAATGTACATTTTCCATCAATTGTTTGTATTTTGCATTTAAAGTAAGAAGGGGGAGGGAAAAAAAAAAGCCAGCAAGCAAGCGGGCTACACATATACGCGAAGCGTCGGTGACAGCAGATAGGCCCCATCGCGGAGAGGGAGAAACACTGGCCGGCGTTCAAGAGACTCAAACGTATGGTATGAAACAATAAATTTTAAGTGTGTTTTGACATATTTGGTGGTCTCTGCCTCATGCTTAATGAGCAGTGGTCCACGTTGCGGGGGAACCGCGCAGCTCGGGTGGTTGTCAGGCTGTGCTGGGGGGGGGGTCGGTGACCAGCGAGGCCAGAGGCAGGCGTTGAGGTGGTCCCAAGGGAACGGGGCACGGGGCTGTGACACCACGGACTGCCCTGGCATGCGCAGGGGAAGGGATGCTGTGGGTAGCGCAGTGCCTCAGGGGGGCAAGCGGTCATTGCAGGAAGAAGCATCAAGAGGTAGAATTGGGTTAAATTTGGTCAGGAGGGGACGCACAAGATGGTGGTGATGTCCCAGAGCAGCATCCCTCACCTCTGCATGGCTTGGGCAACCTGTGCTCCCATCTCCAGGCTGGGTCCCAGCCAGGCAACGCTGCTTTGCCTGCAGGAAGACTGTGGGCTCCCACATCCCATCTCCACAGTGAGAAAGCCCGGAGGGTTGGGCAAAGTGGCAGGACAAGGGAGAGCAGCCCTCCCGCATCCCCCGCCTCTGTGCCAGGCTGCCCGGCTCCCCCTGTCTGACAGGGCTTGATCAGAAAGATGGACATGAAAGTAGAGCTTGGCTCTGGTTTCTCTCTCATTCAGAACATTCAAAAACTATTAACTGTGGTGGGGGTAAGCAGGCAGCTGGTTTCAATATTGTGCTCTTCCAATTGTGTTGGGTTTTTTTTTTCCTTGCTTTTCGCGAGCACTTTAAGTGACATGGTTACATGTATTTGATTAAAAAGCTGTAATTCAACGAGTGCATTTTCTTGTACTGTACAAAACTGCTTAAAGACACAGGATTTATTTACGGTGGTCTCCCAGTTTTTCAGCTCTGCCAAAAGACAAGATGACAGGGAATTCACAGGAGGGAGGACGGATAGCAGCAGAGGGAGACATGCAATCTCTCCTGGCTTTCCCAGTGTGGGGAACACGACTGGATCATTTCCTCTGCTGTAAGGTCATCCCACTGCCACCAGCCTGGTCCTTGGGGCCATCCACTGGTCCCAAAAGCACAAGTTCTTTTTGGTGTCCCCAGGATTGGGTCTCAGCTTACAGGAGCTGGCAGAGGGGACAGCTAGGAGGGGACAGTTAGGTTTGCCCAAACTGGCCCCCATCCTGCCTACAGCAAGATGCTGCAGGACACAACTGGAGACAGGAGGGAGAGATTTTTTCCAACCATGCCCATCCCCTGCCCGTGCAGAGATGCTGCCAGCACTGAGGAGCCTGTCCCAATCCAGCAGCTCTATTTCCTAAGGAGGAAAAAGCCTTTATGAGATCCCAGCAAGGAGCCACGGCCTGATGCTGCCGAGAACCCTGGATCATCTCCTTAACCCCAGCATCTCCCATGGCACACCCACAGACTGGAACCATGCTCACCCACACCTTTTTGGCTCCTCTGCTCCCAAAGTGATGAATTTCAACCCAAAAAGGCAAGCGTGGGGATGAATAAAGAGCATGAGTCTGCTCTGCAACCCCTCAAGCACCAAAATTACCATATCCCCCCACTCTGCTGGCCACAAGGGGCTGTGGCACAATCCCTGCCCTCCATCATATCCCTGGCCATTTTGCATTCCTCTGGTCTGGAAAGGAGGCGTGTGCCTGTGAGTGTGCGTGCAATGGTGACCCCACAAACCCACTCCACCCAGCACAGCTTCACCTTTCTCACCCAGATGCATAATAAAAATCTGTCATAAAAATAAACCCAGCAATGCTTGCACCTCACCTGCCTCAAAGTCCCTGATGTGCAGCCCCGGGAACACGGACACCGACCCCAGCACCATTCAGGACCACCCTGGGAAATCCCGGCCTCCCCCATCCCTGCCTGGGGGGCCGGAGCCTGCCTGGCTGCTGGCCATGCCGAACCGAGCCGTGTCTCTTCCTCAGCTCGCTCCTGCCCAGGGATCACCTGCAGTTCAGTTGATTTATGAACGGAGAATTTTTCGAGCTCTGTTTCCTTTTCATTGTTGTTTCAGTTGCTGCGCTCGCTTCCGCCTGCCTTTGAATAACTCCTGCCATGCTGTGAGTGGTGAGAAAGGCACCGAGTAAACACTCACACTCAGCCCAGGGGGGCAGGAGCCCCGAAAACAGGGGGACACAGGGCTGCCCCCTGGCTGCTCCTACCTGTGTCAGGAGGCTGCTGAGCTCCAAGTGAGCAGAGCTCCGAAACGGATCCCTCTTGTCCCAAAGCAGCAGTTTGGGATGGGACAGCCACATCCTAACCTCCTGCCCCGTGGCACAGCTCCTGGGAGGTGCCAGTCCCGTGGGGACGCTGCTCTCCCATGCTGTGGCTGGGGAGGAGAGGGTTGTGCTAGTTTGACTGGAGGGACCCTAAAATGCGATTTGAGGGGGGGTAATTCATTGCCCCAGAGAGGGCAGGGTTCCCCCACCCAGGGCTGTGCTCCACCCGCCTTCATTCCTGTCCTCATGCTCAGCTGGAGCAGGGACTCCCACCGCGGTACAGAGACGATGCTCCCTAGGGAGGTTGGGTTGATTTATAACAAAGCCCTTGAAAAAAGAAAAAAAGAAATCAGGAAAGGAAAGGAAAGAAACCCCATCCGCAATCTCAGCTCAGCCCAGGACCCACGTCCCCGCTGCTGCCACCTGCCATCCGCCTTCCCCTTCCCTCCCGGCCCCATCCCGGGCCACCGAGGAGCCCCCATGCCGGGCGATGGGCAGCTGCCCGTCCCGAGGTGCGCCCATTGTCCTGCCCTTCCTCCCCGCGCCCCTGAGCCCCCCGCCGCCGCCCCGGGGCCGGGGGGAAAACAGGAAGCGCTCCCCAGCACGCTGCTGCGGAAATGAGACAAGCGGGCTGGAGCGGCGGCGAGGACGGCGGGAGGAAGCGGACGGGATATTTGGAACTGACGGCGAATTCTTGGGCTTATCTCTGCTCCGCAGAGGCCCAGGAGTCCTTACAAAACAGCGCCCAGCTGGAGCGAGGCCCGCGGCTGGGGACGCGTCCTCGTCCCCAGCGCCACCCTTGGTACCCGGCTCGGCGGCGGGATGCTGGTGGCAGGGAGGGGACACACACCCAGTGTGGTGGGTGGCACCTGCGAACCTTCAGTGGTCACAGAAGGGATCTGACGCCCCGCTGCAGGGTGGGCACGGGCAGTCCCCGGCCTGAGTGGTGCCCAGGCTGCATGTCCCATCCTTCAACAGGAATTTGGGGATGAGGACACTCCCCAGCATCCCTAAAGCCAGAGGAAAAAAAATCCGGCTGTTTCATGAGGCCCCAGGCACGAGCTTCCCCTTTCCCATGGGAAATCATTCCCTGTCCGGCCCACAGTCTGCACGGGGACACTTTCAGCCCATCACCTTCCCTTCCATACCCTCAAGCACCAACGGCCGGGCTGGGGTGTGGATGCTGGTCCCCTGCCTGTCCTGCCTCCCCTGCCCACGAAGGGTTACAGCTAGCCTGGATTGCTCTGATTTCACCCTTCCATCTGCTGCTGGCCTTTTTGGTGGGTTTGAATTATTTTTCATAACAATGCTGTGATACTTTGTATTCGGCACACCCCAGCTGGGGCATAGAAAGCAGGTCCGGGCTGGGAGCACCCGACCCAAAGGCAAAGGTCTCTGCAGCGCTTCCTAAAAGCTGGAAGCTGCCCGCTGCGAGCATGGGAGAGGGGCCGGGGTGGTGGCATCATCCCGGGGAGCTGGGGCTGCTGCCAGCACCCAGGGCACCCCAGTTGGGCTTTGGTGGGGTCAGTCCCTCGTTTATTAATTGGTGATGAAAATTAGGCAGCTGGAGCACCCCAGGGTCAGCACCGGGAGCGGCTCGGGTGGGCATCACCTTCCTAGAGTGTCCCTAAGCTGGTGGGGACCCCCGGCCGAGGGCACCCAGCGCGGTGGCTGCAAGGAGGCACCTTCGGAGCCGGAGAGCGCTGGCGGTGGGGCGATGCCTGCGGACGGGACCCGCCGAGGAGGGCTAACGCGGCCACTGGAGCCAAATTTGGTGGCTGAGCGGGGCAGGGTGTGACGGGTCACCCTGGCAGAGGCTGAGACTCCTCCTCTGCGGGGAGGAGGACAAAGGATGGAAGCGGCTGCCCCGTTGCAACACATCCCCGGCGAGCACAATGGAAATGCCATCCTCCGTCTTGTGAAACAGGAACCTCATATGATCTCGCTGAAGGCTTGGGGACACTCTTGTAGGTCTGAGCGTGACGCTCCCCGAGCTCCTTTCTCTACCCGCAGGGGGATAAGGAGAGTGAGGAGTCTCCCAGAGCTTCCTTGCCCTGGTGAGGACAGAACTGCCACCACTGTCCGCTGGGGCACGCTGAACCCGCTGGCAGGAGGAGGGTGATGCCCTGCCACCCACCCTGGGGCTGAAATACTCCCAGGTTCCTCCCCAGCCCCACCAAACACCGCCCTGTGGTTCCCCCACAGCCCTGCTGAGCATCCTCCTCCCGCCCTCCTCGAGGACTCCTAAATAAACTTCGTTCTCCC
This sequence comes from Toxostoma redivivum, assembly GCA_013397375.1. Classification (NCBI taxonomy): domain Eukaryota; kingdom Metazoa; phylum Chordata; class Aves; order Passeriformes; family Mimidae; genus Toxostoma; species Toxostoma redivivum. The sequence continues at coordinate 7,833 of VXBI01014351.1, forward strand.
TTTATGTTCTTGACCCCAGATTTAATTAGACCCCCGTTTCCTGCCTATATGAAAAATCACTTCCCCGAGCAGGTGGCTGCGATACCGCGGGGGCTGTTGTTGTTTTCTTTGGGGCGGGGGGAAGGTGGTAAATGGGGGGAAGAGTTTGTTGTTTATTTTTATATTTACAAAGCGCAGCTTTTTCCTGGTGCCGGGCATCGGAAGAGTCGCAGGATGTGACCTTCATCCATCTCCTCCTCGCTCACACAATGCGGCCGCGAGCCCCGCGGGCCGTCGCCGGCTTTGTCCCCCCGCGGCCGGCGGGCACCTCCCGCGCCGCCCCGCCGGCACCTGGCGCCCGCCGGCACCCGGCACCGCTGCCCCCCAGCTGGGCCCCGCCGCTCACACCGGGAGAAAAAGGAAAATAGAAAAAAAAATAGAAAAAAAAGAATAGCAAGGTTGCCGGTTTCCTCTCTGGAAAACAAGCTGGAGCTAAGAGGGACGGCAGCGTGGGAAGGAGGGAGAGAGGGGTCCCGTTGAGTCCCTTGGGAGCCTCTCCTTCTTAGGGAGTGGCCTGGGCACGCTGCCTCCTCCTTCACTCCGTGTGTGGGGCAAAGCAGCCCTTTTCGACCAGTCCTGAGGCAAATGAGCCCTGACCTCCCGTGCGTGGGTCAAACACACCTTTGGCCCCATCCAGATGCAGTCCTGGCATAATCCGGGGCAGAAGGCAAGGAAAGGATGCAGAAAACATCTGGTTCCCTCACCCTGACGTCGTGAGGAGCACCCAGCAGGCAAGAGCCCACCCAAATCCCAGCAGAGATTCACAGAACCGGTGCTGCTCTCGGTCCCCATCGTTCGGAGCATCCCGATCCTTGCAGGCTCCAGATGCCTGGATCACTCTGCTGGGCTGATCAGCAGAGCCAGCACAGGTGTGGAGCTGTTAGTGCCCAGCCTCCCTGTGCCCAGGGCAGAATGGATGAAGACATAATGGAGCAAACTCTCCTTTTTTTCCTTCTTCCCAAAAAGCACCACGGTTCCACAGCCTCTTGGTCTGGGGAGGGACAAATTCTGACGCCGGCCCCACCCGTTTGTGTAGATCAGTGTCTGTGGTGCAGGGACAAACATCTGATGTGACCCCAAGCCAGCGCTGGCACCCATCAGTGGTACTTGCTGGTGGCAAAGGAATTGCTGCAGGATTTTACAGGGACAAAGGGTCTGTCACCCCAGAGGATCTTCCCCAGAGGGTCCCTCAGAGTGGCTGAGCTCCACTCGGAGCTGCCCAAGACCTCAGGCCAGCTCTCTCCAGGGGGATTGAACAGGGACTGGCACAGACAGTGTGACACACACACCCCCCAGTACCCCTCAGCACCGCAGTGGCAAAGCTGAACACTGACAGCTGGCATGGGGCTGGTGTGTCCCAACTCCTGATCACAGCCCAGATCCTGGAGCAGGAGCGGTGCCAGAGCATGGCATGGCACAACACGGAATGGCACAGCATGGAATGGCACAGCATAGTACAGCACAGCATGGCACAGCATGCAATGGTGTAGCACAGTTTCATATGGTACAACACAGCACGGTATGGAGTGGTGTGGCATGGCAAGCACGGCACAGAGTGGCACAGCATGGCACAACGTGTCACATCACCAGGGCTACCCTTGCTCTCACAGAAATGCCACCCAGAGACCCCAGCACCTCAGATCCACTGCAGTTTCACCCTGGCCAAGCATTCAGCAGCAGATAAGGGTGCTCATTAATTAATTCCCCAGCATCTCCCATCCCCACGCTGGTCAGTCCCCGCTCAGGACCGCAGGCAGGAGCAGGTGCAGCCCCAATGGGGTACAGCATCCACCAGCCCAGGACAGACCACCCTGAAACCCTCTGGAGCCCCATCACCACCCAGGGACCCCCCCAGCTCTGCTGGGCAGTGGGTGCCCACCTGGCACAGGGCCGGGTGTGCTCACACCAGCGCTGGCCAGCACAGTTGGTTATCCTTACATTTGGCATCAGCTGCTTCCATTGGGCTCCATAGGGGAGGGAGAGAGAAAAGGAAAACTCAGCTCAGGGCAATTTAATAAGTTCAGTGTTACGAGCTGGGGAAAAGCTGTGGAACACACAAGTGGTAACGCAGGATTAATCTTTCCTTTAGTCTTGGGAATTATGTTTTCATTAATCCTAATTTTTCCAGATGTTTCACTCCTTATACCATGTTCTTCAAAGCCTCTGTGGCTGCAAATTCTAATGAAGCCATGAGAACATTTTAAAGAGAAAGATTCAAAGCTTAAATTGCTTCCTTTTTTTTTTTCTTTTTCTTCGGTTTTTCTTTTTTTTTTTTTTTACCCTCCCTCTTTTCCCCCGGGTTGGGCTGTCGGGGAGTGCATGCGTGTGCGGTCCCAGCGCCTCCACATGTTGTGTTACACAATGTGCTAACAAGATGGAGAAGGCCACTCGGGCCGCGTGATGCCGGGGTGACGTCTGTTGGGTTTTGTGTCCCCCCCACCCGGCAGGACCCGACTGCGAGGGGCTGGCGAGGAGGGGGCTGGCCCCCTGCCCGCCGCCTGACAGCCGGCACCGGGGCTCGCGGGGTCACAGCTGGTCCGGAGCTCTGAAAACATTCCCGGTGATCGCTCCCGGCTCCTTAAGGCAGCAGGAGGGTGGGTGGTTGTAGGACCTACGGAGGGGATGGAACAGAGTGGGAGCTGCGCAGGTAGCCCGGCTTTCTGGCAGGGTCTTTAGGGAATGGGGAATTTTGGGATGCTCCCGGCTGGAGGGAGCAGCGGGTTAAAGAGTGATGCCCAGGTCGGGGGTGTTGTCAGCAGTTTCTTCCCATCACACGGTGCTGCCCTGCAGGGATGAATTTGGGGGTCCTGCTCCCACCTGCCGAGCACCCATCTGGGTGCCAGTGCATCACCGCGGGATGATGGGAGCACCCAGCCACTCCATAGCCACAGCAGCATTCCCAAACCTTGCTCCCCTTCAGGCTTCTCCCTCCATCCATCCCCAGCCCCGCACAGCCGCAGGATCCAGCCGCCACCGCCCGATGTCCCCTCCTTGCCGGGAGACCTCGTCTGACGCAGGAGGTCAGGCAAGATGATCGTAACAATCCTCCCGGTCTCCAGCACCCGGGATTCAGATCCATGTACTTATATGGCCTGCAGAACGCGGTGGGAGCATGACCAACGTCTGGAAATCCAGATATGACTAGATCCCTTCATTAGTAATTTCTTGTACATGACTTTCTAGACCGTGGGGATTTGTTAAATTTGCAGGAGTGTTTCTCACAGTGCCATGGACTGGCTGCTGCCAGCATATATTGGCTCGGATCTGTCAGATCCTGTTGCCTTATATGACCCTTGGTTAATTCAGCTTTTCTTTGTATCCAGCCCTCAGCGGGGAACTCCTCCAGCAGTCCCAGCTTGGATCCTGCTAAAATGGTTCCCCAGTCCTCCTGCCATAAAACAACTGCCCCCTCCAGTGAAAGGGGGATGTGGGGGGGTGGAATTCAATGCTCCCCTCCCTCCCTGCTGCCCAGGCCCTCGCCAGATGCTTCCTCCATCCCTTCTTCTTTGGTGCCAAGACAAAACTCGGTGTGCCTGGAAATGTTACTGAAGGGATTGGACCTTCTCCCCGCAGGGACCGTGGCATCCCAATGCTGCACCCTGCACTGTGGGGTTAATCATTCGCTGTCTTCAGGGGTGCCCCAGGGCTGGGGGAGACTTTCACCTTCCCAGAGACCTCTTGGAATTTAGACCTTCATTTATGGGTGCCATAAAGGTTATTTTTTAATCTGCAACCTGGCAAATTCCCCCCTCCTGGCTGTGGGGTCTTTGGTCAGGGGAGAACTTGGGCATCACTACTTTTTGTGTCTTATCTGGTTTGGGAAGTGGAAAGGCTCACAGGATGGCCTTTTCCCAAGGGAAGGGGACTGTGGTACCCAACAGCTCATCAAAGGAATGTAGTGTTGGTTGGTCTCATGGATGTGGCAGAGCTGGGGTGCTGCTGGTAGGGATGTGAGGGGCTGTGGGTCACAGGGAATCCCAGGAGCCCAGAGAAACATCCCAAATCCCCAAGTGCTGCCAGAGCAAGATCTCCAAGTGGAAAAAGACTGTGTGTCCAAGGACATCCTGCTGACCCTGCAACTCCCTACTGGCCACTGACTGAGCCGTGCCACCCCCTCAAGCACTCTGTCCCCAGGCACTGAGTCTGGCAGCCCAGTCCTGCCCAGGAGCTTCCCCGTGTGTCTCCAGCACCTCCCTGACCCAGCAGAGTCCAGCAAGGAACCCCGACCTCCTGGTGCCCACACCTTTGCCCCTTGGCAGAGATGATGGCCAGATCCAGGAGCGCATTTACATCCCAAACTTCCCAATGTGCTCTTTGCCCTCTCCAGCAGATCTGGCAGTGCTGGGATGCTCCAGAAGGATGAATCCCTCCGGCATCTTCCTCCTCCTCCTTGCAGGAGGCACTGAGCCATAACCTTGAAGTCTTCCAAACACTCTGTTTCTTAAAATACCTGATCCATAGCTTTTCCTTTTAGCATTTGATTTAACCACACCTTTAAAAAGCCTGAAACCAAAGCAGGAAGAGGCAGGCTGAGATGCTGTGGGGAGCAGGAGAGCAGCAAGCAGGCAGCACCCACCTCTAGCCACACTGAGAGGAGCCCAATCGCTGCTGACCCAGAGCCAAAATGCTTCCTCAGCCCAGCTCCTCCATCACATCTCCTGGGTTTGCATCTCACCCACAATCAAACAAAGAGGTTTCATTGTACCAGGCTGGCTCCTTGAAAATCCCCTTGATGGGCTGGTGTAGTGTGTGAAGGGTCACAGGTGAGGAGCTGGGGGCTGAAACCCCCTTTCTTTATCTTTTTTATACCAGCAATGGGTGGGGGAGGCTTTGCCTGCATTCCTTTGTCCTTCATGCCACTGCCTGATGGTCAAGGTGGGTCAAGCTGTACTCCAATGCAGGCAGAGGCAGGAGGAATGGGAGCATCCTGCCTACCCATCCCATCCCATCCCATCCCATCCCATCCCATCCCATCCTCAGGGACAGCAAAGAGCCGAATGGCACCGTGAATACCCCAGCCCCACATTTTCCTTGGGTGAGGGATCCCATAGGAGCATCCGCTGCCATTAGCACCACCAGCCATGCAGCAGGGATATATTAGGGGCAGACAAAACATCCCAACTCCCATCCCAAAACCCCCACTGCTCCCACCACCCCTCTGTTGCTGTTGGCCATGGCTTGGGTGCAACATAACCCCTCCTCACCCGTCAAAGGCACTGCCTTCAAAGCACCACCTCCTTCTCTCTGTTGCCCCCATTTCCAGCATCTTTGGGTTGAAAAATGGCCGAGGAGGGTTTGGCAGAGGAGCCTCGTGCAGATTATTCAACAATTGTTTCCCATTTTGCACCCTCGCCTGCCTCATCCTCCAGTAACAATGACGAAGAGCGGCGCGGAGCCAGCGCCCGCGGCAGGGGTGTTGAGATCAGGGACAGCACAAAAATATCTCCTCTCTGGAACAAATATTTACCAACCCTTCTGCCTTTTGTTCTTGTGGTTCTCATATATTTTTTTAAAATTTTTTTTTTCCAGACATTCACTGGCAAAATGTCACACTAAGCAGCAACCCAGAAACTTCGGGGTAGCAGCTTGGCTGCTCTGGGCTTTGTTTTTCTCGCGCGCTAATTGTTAATGAATTTCCAGCCATTTAAGCCAATGCAAACCTGTGAGAAAATTATCTTTTCAGCCCTGACTTTGGAGCTTTATGATGCTTCATAAAATCCAAGTGGTGGATAAGGAAAACGTGCATCATCCCACAGAATGGAGTGGCAGCAGTGCCAGAGCCAACCTGGAGTGGAATGTGGCAAAGCCAGAGCAGGAGCTGGGGTTGTCTGAGCTGCCAGCATCACTCCAGGCTTGCAGCAGGGAGGTCTCCACTCCTGGATGGGGATAAGTTCAACAGAGGTGAGTGTCATGGTACCCCTATCCTTGGCCAGCTCCTCACCAAACTCCTTCTCCCTCTTCTGCCCCACTGCAGGCTTTTCTTGTTTCCCTTCAAAATCATAATGCCCCTCACATCCACTTTTATGGTGGCCAAATAAGAACATGTGGTTATTTTATGGGTGTTGTGTTTAAAGAAGGGAGGGGCAAACCCCTCCTCTTCTGGAACATAAACTTAGGTCTTTGGTTAATAATTAACCGTGGCCATAAAACCCCTGATGTATGAGCAAGCAGAGCTCATCCCGGAAGCACTGCTGGGCTGTCACCTCACACCAGTGCTCTGCTGACCACTGACCACCGTGCCCTCCTGTCCACTCCAGGATGTCTGTGCCACCCTCCACCTATCCCCGTCGCCTCCTACCCCTCTTCCTGGGGCTTTTCCAGGGAGCCCTGTTCCTCTTCTTTGCCCTCTTCGTCACCTATGATGAGCCCTCGGCGCAGGCAGAGGATACCAACTTGGTGGCCAACCAGGTCTACAGCACCTTCCCTTTCTTCCAGGACATCCAGGTGATGCTGGTGGTGGGGCTGGGACTCCTGCTGACCTTCCTGCCCCGCTATGGGTTCAGCGCCCTCACCCACAACTTCCTCCTGCTCAACTTCTCCATGCAGTGGGCGCTGGTGCTGCAGGGCCTGCTCCAGCACTTCCACCATGGCCAGATCCACCTGGACCTCCACAAACTCCTCATCTCTGAGTTTGCTGCTGTGACAGTGCTCATCTCCGTGGGGGCCATCCTGGGGAGGGCCAGCCCCTGCCAGCTGCTCGTCATGGCCACCTGTGAAATCCCTATCTACCTGGCCAGTGAGTGGGTCATTGTCACCTGGCTGGGCATTCTGGATGTGGGTGGCACCATCACAATCCACATATTCTCCTGCTATTTCGGCCTTGGCGTGTCCAAGGCTCTGTTCAGAGCAACACAGCAGCCACTGCACCCCAAGGAGACCCCAACACCCAGCTCTGACCTCATGTCTCTGGTGGGGACACTCATCCTCTGGGTTTTCTGGCCCAGCTTCGTGGCTGTCCTCTGCCAACCGGGTGATGCCCAGCACCGTGCCATCCTGAACACCCTCCTGGCCATGAGTGCCAGTGCCATAACCACCGTGGTGGTCTCCAGCCTGCTGGAGAGGGACGGCAAGCTCAGCCTCGGCCACCTGCAGAACGGCAGCCTGGCCGGCGGAGTGGCCATTGGCGTGGTGGCCGACATGGCCATGCCACCAGTGGCCGCTCTTGCCCTGGGCAGCCTCTCGGCCGTGGTGTGTGTCCTCGGCTTCAGGTTCCTCACCCCGCTCCTGGGGAGGAAGCTCAAACTCCTCGACCAGTGCGGCATCCACAACCTGCACGGCTTGCCCGGCATCCTCGGCGCCGCGGCCAGCGTCCTGGCCATCCTGGTGGCATCCAAGGACACCTCCGGGTCCCAGCCCTCTCAGCTGTCCCCCGCGGGGGCCAATGCCAGCGAGGTGGTGGAGGGACAGTGGGGGGACCGCGGGGTGGGCGGGCAGGCGCTGTGCCAGGCAGCGGGGCTGGCGGTGGCCGTCGGTGCCTCGCTGCTCGCCGGGCTGCTCACCGGTGCCGCCCTACGGCTGCCCTGCCTGGCCCGGCCGCCCGAGCGGCTCTGCTTCGATGATTCGCTGTATTTTAAGATCCAGGATCAGGCTGAGAGCCCCGGGCCAGACAGCAGCGCTGAGGAAGGAGCCCTGGCTCTGAAGGAGCAGGTTTAGGCAGTGGCGTGCAGCAGAAGGGAGGGCCAGGGAATGTTACCGGCAGGATCAGCAGGCAGGAGATGCTGCCTGCACTCGCCCCTGCCCCGTGCCTGGTTCAAGCTGTCGAGGATGCTAGCACCACAGCACTGGTCACCTCTCTGTCCTCCCACCCTGCAGCTGCAACCCTCATCCCGCGTCTCAGTGGCTCCCAGCATTCGTTCATTCCCGGCAGCAGCCAGAGAAACGACCTGCTCAGGGTGTTTCCCCCAGGATGGTTAATAGCCCCCACGAACCCAGACGGCCGCTCTGCAGGGCGCTGGCCTCGTTGCTTCGCTCTCAGCGAGCGGCATCACCCTCAGTGCTCACCCCGAGCCTCAGCTCCAGATTCCGCTGCCCACAACGGGCAGCACCTGGAGGAGGCTGCCAGCTCAGGCCGCAGCTACAGGAAAGGAACTCAGTATCCACTGCCCGGAGTGTGAAACTGCAGCAGCGGGGAGATGGCCCCAAGCAAAGGACTTTACAGAGATCTGATAACCTGAGCTGGGCAATTCACCCTCCAGGAAAATTTACAAAGGGGAGCGTCAACTATTTTACCACTGGTGCAGTAATGAAGGATGCAGCCCAAGCACGGCGAGGAGCCTCGCAGAGAGCCAGGATGCAGGAGGCAGCCGCAGCCCATAGCACCCTCATCCCAACCCGAAGCTGGAGCTGGGAAAGCAGCGCCAGCATCCCAGGAAGAGCATGGCCCCATCCCATCCCACCACGGGCAGCGAGCCGCTTCCACCCTGCGGAGGACAAAGCCTGCGGTCCATGGCTGACATGCGGCAAGCTGGGAGCGCGGGGCCGCATCCTGCCCGGAGAGCGAGGGCTGTGATTCACATCCCCCCTGCCATGAATCACCGCTGCCCCTGCGCCCCCCGGATCCCGCTGCTGCCGAGACAATGCGGGCGATGCTCGCGGGCTCCCGAGGGGGTCGAGGCCACCGAGCCCCCCAGCGCTGGCTGCAGGAGTGGGGGGCTGTCGGCGCGGCTGGGGGTCCCCAGCCCTGAGCGGGTGGGAGAGGGGCTGGATCCCTTCCACCCGGTGCAGCCCCAGGCGGAGCCAACACCAAGAGGGAGAGAGGCTGGGGAATTCGCCCTCCAATAATCACAAACAGGCTTGGGGGCCCGGGCGTGTTTGGTTAATTGTTAGAATAAAATATTGCCGAGCTCTGACAAAGAAATCCTGCCCCGCAGCCCGGCGCGGCCGAACAATGGGCCCCGGCGCAGGATGCTGCGGGCTGAGCAGTGGGGCCAGGGGCCTTGGGGGCGGGAGGTAGCTCGGTTCCCCCTTCCCCAGACGAGCCCCAGAAGCCCCCCATCTTCTTGGCAGCTCGGTGTGGATGTGTCCCATGACAGCGTGGAGCCACCGGAGCGGGCGCCGGCCCGATCCCTCAGCACTGCCTGGCTGCCGCTGGGTACCAAGAGCCACCGGGACCGGGACCGTTCTGGCAGCACCGAGACTCCGTGAGAACCGCGCTCCCGCTGAGCCCGGCATCCCAGAGCCGGCGGCTGCCCCGAGTCGAGGCCTGCTGGATCCAGCGGCAGCTCCGGCACGGGGAGCAGGGGGACGGGGAGGAGGGGACACGGGGAGGAAGGGACACGGGGAGAAAGGGGCACGGGGTCAGCGGCACCAGGGGCTGCAGACACCCTGTGAGAAGCAGCCGTGGAGAGGAGCTGCACAAACAGGCGTCTACACACCTGTAATCACACACGTGCCTGTGCACAGCCCTGCAGACATTCACAGCACCCCAGACATGTGCCCAGACACACACAGGTACACACATGCACAGACACATCCGTGCACACACATCCCAGCACTCACTCACTCCCATATGCAGGCACAGCCCGAGGCTGCGAACCTCTTGCTGCCGGAGACAGTGGAGCAGCAGCTTTCCAGCATCTCCCAGCCCTTCCCAGCGAGGATGAGGACGCAGGCTCCCGCTGAGCAGCCCGCGGCACCCAGTAGGGGAGCGAGCGATGAGGGCGCAGGGAGGGAGCACACCCGGAGCTGGGCCTGGGCACACCCCGCCTCCCGGCTGGCATGTCCTGGCACGGGCACCCCGGCACGCCGCGGCACAATCTGGTCGGCAGATGCTCCAAAAAGCAGCAAGAGGCCCAAGAAACTATGGGGGGTCAGCGCTTTCCCACTGCCCAGAGGGGCTTAGGTACCCAGTGACCCACGGCCAGAGGTGCTGGGACCCACCTGGGTCATGGCACGGCTCCATCAGCCCCAGTCCCAGCCACCCCGCATCCCTGAGACCCGCTGTTCTGCCTCTGGGTGTGCTGCCCAGAGCTCCCCGCTCCTCCAAACCAGTCGCTCTCCAAAGGATGGAGCAGTCAGATATTTTGCAGAGCCTCCAGCGTTTATCACACTGTAAATCTGGGCTTTCAGCAGCTTCACGAAGCTGCAGGGAGATGGGAGAGAACAAAACGCTGCTCTGCTCCATCGGACACAGTCTGCGTGTGCCAGGGTTGCAAGGGGTTGGGCCCCCAGCCCCACTACAAAGGGAGTGAGGATTGAAGCAGAGGACTTATGTGGGCAAGGGTCCCCGGAGTCAAGAGGGGCTGCTGGCACCCCAAGATGGTGATGGCTTGGGGGCAGCTGCTTTTTGGTGGGACAGTGGTGGTGATGAGGGCTGAAATGTGCCTCTGTGGAACCACAGCAGCCCCCGTCCCCCAGTATGGCCCCCCAGTATGAACCTCTGGCTAAGCTCCCTACACACAATTCCTGGGCACAGTATTCCGGTGTGGACCCACAGCATCTGGGCACTGCAGCCCCGTGTGGGCTCCAGGCACGGTACCCCACTCTGATCCCCCATCACTGTCCCCCAGAACAGCGCCTCCCGCCCGCTGGGTTCTGCTGCTGCTTCTGAGCTGATCCCCGAGCTGGGTTGGGATGCAGCCCACTGGTCCTGGCAAGGAGCACCAGCGCCGATCTTCGCCCCTATCCCTGTCCCCGCAGCCCCTCCACCAACCCCCATCTCCCAGCGGGACCCTGCTGGGATTGCAAAACAAGCGGGGAGGGGAGGAAGGCAAGACTGTGCAGCTCTCACAGTGCTCGGATGCATCTGGCAAAGCGACACCGGCGGCACAGGGCACGAGGCAGGGATGTGGGCATGACCAGGAGCCCCCAGCCCCTGTGTGCCCTCAGCTCTAACACTCCTGTGCAGCCTTTGCCACGTCCCTGCAGCCCCAGTGCAGAGGGGCTTGCACAAGGGCACACAGGGACCCCGGGTGAGGCAGGGGCTGGGTGGGCACTGAGCTGCTGCCAAGTGCCTGGCACAGCACGGGGGGACTGGCGGGGCCATGGCAGCAGTTGGAGCCACATCAGAGCGGCCCCCCCAGAGCAGCCAGGAGCGTGCAGTGCTGCCCTCGAAGGAAATGCGCTCACTCCCATGTGCTGCACACTTGGGTTCGCCTCGCTGCTATTTTTATTTGACTTTTCAGGGCCTGTTTCCTTTTTCCGGCTGTTTTTGCTGTGATTCCACCATCACTTCGACCTCGTTTTTCCCCCTCCCTCCCTCCCTGTTGCTTCTTCCTTCACTCTTTCCTTCCTTTCCATGCACTCATTCCCACTGCCACACCGGGTTCCCAGCTCAGCAGCAGCTGCCTCTGAGGGAAGGGTAGTAAAGGGAGGTGGTTTTTGCTCTGCTTTATCTGGGAAGGTGCTGACAGGTCACTGGAAGAGGGACTTTGCTCCAGCCTTGATAAAGAAAAAGGCTGTGAGTCACCCTGTCCCAAGCGACCGTCCCGATCCTTTTGGTGCATGAGCTATCAGGTCCTGCTGTGGCCCCCAGCCTCATCCATGGGATATCAAGAATCAGTAGGGCTATTTTGGGATGCTAGTGGTTTGTGGAGGGACGGTGGTTGGGATAAGGGAGGAGAAATAAGGAAAAACTTAGGAACTAAACCAGTGCAAAAATCTCCTGTGGGGGCAGCAGAAAGGGCAGTGCTCGCTCCTAGGAGGAGCACGGAGCAGAGAGGAAGGAGCCCGGGCATGATGGGGCCAGCCGGGGAGGAGCACGGCACCAGGAGGCCTCTGGCATCGGGATGTGCTGAGCTGTGGCTCCCTGGATGGCCCCTGGTGCCAGCCTGCCCCGTGCCAGGCAGACAGCATTTTCCAGGGACCCCACAAGAGCAGTGGTCCCAGGCTGCACCCCCTGCTCCAACCCCCAAATCAGGGTCCCTGTCCTGCCCCATCAAATCCACGGTCCTGCCTGCACCCTGCTACACCCCAGGGACTCTGATGTGCCCAGGGCAGGGAGGGCTCTGTCCCACCCACCTCTGGTTATGAAATCCTTCCAGCTCCTCCAGCCCAATTCCCAGAAGAAGGGGGTGGACAGGGACCCCTGAGAATCCCTTGCTGTCCCCTCCCCGAATCCGCCCTTCCCAGTTTGAAGCCCCAGACTTCCCCAGGGAAAGCTGCCCTCACCTCCTCCAGGGCATGGGGGTATCCCACTCACTGGCAGCGCTCATTGCCCCCCTGGCCACAGCCCGAGCGGGGTCGGTGGCCGAGGCTCGGTGGGGACGAGGGCCGGCGATGCTGGTGCGGCCATGGGAACGCTCGGGGGAGCAGTGCCCGGCTCCGCTCAGCACTCACAGCCCGCTGCTGCCATCTCGTGTCCTCCTCTCAGGGCTGGGACAGAGCCACACGGGCGGAGATGGGCTGGGGAAACTGAGGCAGGGGCACACTGCAGGCCCTCCCGGCTGCTGCTTCAGGGAAAATGTCCTTCCAAAAAAGCAGCTCCTGGTTTCCATCGCCCACACACCAGGGATGCAGACAAGGGTTAGCAGAGGCAGGATGCCACTGTGCCCTCCACTGCTGTGGGCTTCTGCCTGGGCTTCCACAGGCCCAGCACCATGGCCAGACCAGCACTGTGCCAGCTCCATCCACAGCACAAGAGCCCCTGGATCACCAGATAAAGCACCCACAGTTCTTCCAGGGAAGAAGAGGTTTATTTCTGGCTTCCTAGAGGCTGTTTGCCACTCAACAGTGGAGGCCACAGATGGGGTGCTGGCAGAGCACAGTGACAAGGGAGGATGCCCTTCACTTCACCCTACACCCCACCATTCCCTCCCTGCTGGGGCACCCACAGTGAAAGCAGCCAGGTCCCTCCAGTGCAGCCTGACTGAGGCTGAGCCTTGGCCTCAGGCCCCCATACCTGCCTGGGATTTTTGGATATCAGAACTTCCCAGGCTTCCCCAGGTGCCCAGTGATGCACCTTTACTTCCCTGTCCACCGTGGGTGCCCAGCAATGCCTCAGGGACACCTGTCCCCATCCACAGCCCTAATAACCTCGGAGCCTTGCAGATGCACTGTGGCCTCACTTCCAGCAGAGCCCCCACAGCCCACACGTCCTCTTCCTGCCCCAAAACACACCCATTGTCCTCAAGAGAGCAGCAGGTGCCGGGGGGCCAGGAGCAACTAAGAACCCACACCTCACCTTCTATTTTTGGTTCTTTCCCTTCTTCCCAGTGCTTCTGGTGTTCCAGGTTTCTGCCACAGCCATCCCACAGCAAACCAACCTGCCAGCCCCAGGCACGGGTGATGGATCCGGTCCTTGGGCTCCCGTTGGAGCAGGAGGGTGAATTCAGCTCGGGCATCTGCTGGCAGCAGCCCCTCTACCCTCAAGGCTGTGTTTGTCCCAGGTTCCCAAACAAGCCACTGGCAGCCGCGGTGCTGGAGCAGCACATCCCCCCGGCGTGTGGCGAGGGTGTCCCTACGAGTCCCAGGGAGCCTGGCGGGGCGCGTGCAGGGCATTGAGCTTCTCCCAGCAGGTCGCCAGCCTCTCCGCCTTCCTGCCGATGTCCCGCAGCTGCTTCCTCCTGCGGCCGGGTGCCCCGCGCCGCGCCGGGGCCGGGGCCGGGGCGGTGCGCGCTGGGATCTGCGGTGCGAGTGCCGGGAGAGGGAGCAGAAACCCCCCCACATCACAGAGACATTAGTCAGGGGATAAAAGCCACCACACACAGGCTCTGCATGGCTGAGGTGGCTAATCTGCCTATGGCCGTGGCAAGGACATGGCCTCAGGTCCCCACAGGTGGCTGTCTCAGTCTGAGCTGGGGGTGTGCACCCACAGCACACCCATGGACAGCAGATCAGATCTCCAGAGCGCAGCAGCTCCATCCCACAGCAGCAGACTCCAGGCAGGGTAGTCCCCAGCCAATGTCCCTGGCAGTGGCAGGGAGGACAGTCCCAGCACGGTGCCAGGGGCAGGCAGAGCTGGGAGCTGGCACTCTGCTGCCCTTGGTTTTCCCTGCTGGTTTGCTGGTGCTGCCATAGAGCCTCCTGGATGGGGTTTCCCCAGCAGAGCCTCGGAGATGCCAAAGGAACCCAGACCAGCCCTTAGGGGAAAAATCCCAATTCTTGCCTATGAGCACTCAGGAGCAAGAGCAGAGCAGGGTAAATGCACCCACAGGGTGAGCATCCCACCAGGACAAGGCCCTGTGCTCCCCTCAGCCATGGCACATGTGGAAAAAACCACTTGGGAGGGAGCCAGTGGCAAAACCCCACCAGCCTGGCCCACACTGCCACAACTGAACTTCCTTCCCTTGGTTATTCTGAAGCTCCCAGGGATGGATGTGCCATCAGCATTCCCCAGCTCCCAGAATGAAGCAAGCAGAGCCTGGAGACTCCTCACAGGCAGCCAGGAGAACACAAAAGAAGACAAGGTCTGCCCACAGCCCTGGGAACTGAGAGCCCTGACATGGCTGGGAAGTAGAGGGCTTCCTACCTTGCTGATTTTCCTGCAGTTCTCCCGGAGCACGAAGTTGGTGTTCCTGGCCACCCTCCAGACTGCCAGCTCCTCAGGGCCTTGCAGGGTGCCAGCCCCCACCTCTCTCAGGGACATGCTGATGTTGTAGATGGACAGCAGGATCTTCTGGTCCTGCAGAGGAGAAGCACAGGGCCCCGGGCAGGAAGGGAGGCTCGTGGCTCCCTGGGGGCTCAGCCCACACGATGCCCCAGCCCCAGGTCCCTCCGTGCTCACCTTGTCCGAGCGACAAGCGGGCCCAGCCCTCCCACTCCTGTACACCGACCCAGTCAGGTTTCTCTGGAGAAATAAAGCAAGAAGATCCAGCACCTCGCAGGATCGGTGCCTCCCACTTGGCACAAGGATCCCCCATTTAAACACAGCTCCCTCCCCAACACTGCTGGCAAAGCAGCCAGCTCCATATTAAGCTTCCCTCCCCACATCCCACAGCAGGGCTGCATCCAGCCCAGCAGCATTCCCAGAGCCAGGGCTGGGCCCTCAGGCAGAGCCCTGCCTCGGCTCACCAGGTTCTGGATCTCATGGAAGATGACGGCGCGGTACTGCCGCAGGATTTTGGCGATGCTGCACCTCCTGCCTCTGCTCAGCACGGCCACGAGCAGGAGCAGCAGAACAGCACAGGAGAGCACCCGGGGGAAAATCTGCCAGGGAAAGGCTCAGAGTCAGCTGGGGATTAGGGAATGTTCTGGCCTCTGCCTTCATCCCCTAGTCAGAAGCTCCATTGGACCTGTACCTGAAATGCAACATGTGATGGAGGAGCCTGCACTGTCTCCTCTCCCAAAGAACATCCTCCCAGGTGAGCCATCTCTCCTTGGAGCAAAGCCCTTGGGAAACTGCTCCAGCTTTAGCCCAGCCCAGCAACACTGCCCATGGCACACACAGAGCTCTCTCTCATGCCACCAGGTGAGTTCTTGGCACAGAGCTACAGCAGGGACCTGTGTCAGTCTATGGGGCTCATCCCTGAGCTCTCTGCCCCAGCATGGTTCCACCAGATCCCCACTTTGTGTCATTTCAAGGCCAGAGAACCTCAAGTACCAAAACCCAAGAGGAGCAGAGAGGGAGATTCTGGGTTACTTGGAGAGGAGCTGGAAGGCAGGAGCTGCCTGGTCCCCACCACCACCATCCACATCTCAACCCAAACAGATCCAAACACCCTCAAAAGGGTGCTCCCGTATCTCTACTGCATGGATGGAACTAATACAGCATTTTTCCAGCTTCCCTGCAGCTCATGCTCATCCCAGGCTCAGGGGCCCTCACCACAAGCCAGACAGAAGCAGCACAAGCATCTGCTCTGGCCAGCACATCCCAGGTGCTGCTGAGCCTTCTGGCTCCAAACCTTCCCAACAGCCCCACGCTGGCCCCTGCAGAGCGGGGAACCCCAAGTGCTGACACCTGAGCTGGCAGAGGGGCACAGGGAGGGGGTGGATGGACCCTCCAAGGCAGAGATGAATCCCACAGCTTTGAAGAAAAGCCAGCACAAGCTCAAGTGACCAGGACTGGGGATATTTGAGCAGCCCAGCAGCAGCAGAGTGAGGATGGGGAGTTCAAAATTTGTGCCAGGAAAGGAGTCCAACAGCTCAGCACGTCTCCGCATTGCTGAACGATGGCACAGCCTTGGGGCCCCATCCTGGCATTTCTGTCATTTCACATTTTCAGGAAAAGTCCCCCCCAAACACAACCCCCTCCCAAACAACCCTCATGCCGCAGGTGTCAGGTCTGGGCAGGCAGAAAGCAGCTCAGCTCCTTCCAACTATGCAACCCCTGCGCCGCAGCCAAAGCAGGAGCGAGGGGGAAGGGGCCACAGCTCTGCCTGCAGCCCGTGCCTGCTGCTCCCCACCTCAGCTCAGGAGTCACTGCTTTCACTGCCTTCCCCAGCACCTCTGCACTTGCTCTTCTGCTCTAAGAAGCCAGAAGGAAGAATTTCCCTCACTGAATTCCAAGCCCAGGCACACTCCATCTGTCCTCTTCGGTGAGAACCCGGGTGGGGGTTTGTTTGTAAAATCCACACCTGCTCTGTGCTCCCTACTCAATCCTGAGCTGGACCTGGCTCCCAAAAAAGTGACGAAACCTTTTCCCACCCTCTTGCAGCTCAATGGGAGTGACGGAGACTTAACATGAGGCAAAATTCAACACAGCACACTTCTGGGAACACACGTACACAACCGTCACCTCAGAGCACAGGCACGGGCAAAGAGAGGAGCAAATCCAGGTATAACCAGTAGAAATCCCACTGGGCTTTCAGCATCCCTAATCACCACACACCTTCCAGCAGAGCTGTGTTGAGCTCTATCTGGGAGCTGGGAAGGGCAGGAAAGAGCCTCTTTCTGCTGCTGACTTTGCTCCTTGCAAACCACTTGAGAGATCTTGCCCCAGAGGTGATTGAGCAGAGAGCCGAGGGTATAATCCCCAGGGACATCAAAGGAGAGCACTGCTTCCATGAGGGCACCCTGACCAAAGTCTAAGGGTTACTCTCCAGAAGTTTCCTCTGCCAGGAAGGCAAGGCTGTGCAATTTTACCATGAAAATGGGAATGACTTCCCTGAAGTGGTTTATTAAACAATTAGGACCCAGTTTCAGGAGGAAGCACACCATTTCCAGCATTCCAAGACAGCCAAGACCGGGCTCAGTGCTCAGCCCAGAAGGAAGTGCAGAGGAGTCCAGGGATCAGCCAGGGCAGGAGGTCAGCAGGTGCTGTAGGTGCTTCCCCCCAGCCATGGAAAGCAGGGAAGCAGCAGCAGCAAGAGAGAGATGCATGGAGACTGAGGTGGCAAATCCTGCTCCTGACTTCTCCCCTCCAGGATGGAGGAGAACAGTTCAGCAGCTGACTTAGGGTTATTCCTCCTACCTTTGTCCCCATCCCACAGCAACAAGCTACAGGCAGGTGGCACATCCCTTCCTAGGGGAGAGCTGGCAGTGAAGGAGCAGCCTTGGGAAGCATGGGTGCAGGACAGGCACAGCTAATCTCATCCTCACACTAATCCTCCAGCAAATACGAGGAGATAAGGGGAATCACCACTGTTGATAGAGCAGCTCCTGCTGGCACTCCTGCCAGTCCCAGCCAGCAGTGCAGCAAGGGACAATTCCTGCCACCAGCCTGGGAATCCCACCGGGGTCACCAGGTCCTTCCAGCCAGACGGACTCTGTCCCTGACTCCCTCCTACCCAAAGGGACTCTGTCACCACCCCCAAGGCAGGACAGACCCTCAGTTCTCTCCCTCAGGACCAGGCACATCTAAGCCCCATCCCAGCGAGGTCTAAGCCTCATCCCAGACACAGCAGCCTGATCCCAGCTGGACCAGGTTCCCCAGCCAGGCCAGAGCCCCATCCTCACGGACTCTCTGCTCTGTGCCATCGCGACCCTTCTAAGGATCCAAGTCCCATTTGGACCCAGCCCAGCCCCATTCCAACTGCTCCAAGCCCTTGTCCAAGCGGTCCGGCCCCATCCCGAGCAGTCCGAGCCCCTTCCCGGCCGGACCGGCCTCTCTCCTGGTCGGTGCAAGCCTCATTTCAGGAGAACCGGTCACCTCCCGACAGGTCCCGAGCCGAGCCAACCTCATCCCGGCAGTGCGGCAGGCTCCGGTCTATCAGTGTCAGCAGGGAGGGGTGTCCCGGAGAAGAGGAAGGGGGTCCCCGGGAGAAGAGAAGGGGGTGTCCCGGCTCACTCACCATGGAGCCCCGCGGGCGCGGCCCCTGCGGCGGTCTCGGGGAGCCCGGTCCGGCCCCGTCCCGCTGCGCCGGGGCCCGCGGTTTGAACTTGGCTCCACGGTGGGAGGGGACGGGCCCGGCCGCCGCGGGGGGGACGGGACACGGGACACGGCACCGCCGCCGGCCCAGCCCCGGCCCCCGCGGGGGAGGCAGCCCCGGCCCCCCCGGCCCCGCCGGAGCGCACAGAGGAGCGCGTCAAACCCGGGCTGCGGGGCCGGGACCCCTCCCGGGGCAGCGGGGCAGGGTGGGACAGGGTCCCCACTGCCCCAGGGCAGTGCCCCCTGCTCGCACCCACCCGGGGATCCCAACCCACGCGTCCCATCCCTGTCCCGGAGCTGCACGCTGTGCTGCAAACCCCCGCAGTTTCGATTTCTGTTGGCGTCGGGCGATTGTTTCACTCTGGATTCACAGACGGCAGGGGGTGAACACTGACAACGGCACCAATCCATGGCAAAAGTGACTGTCCAGAGTGAGACCCCCAAAATATCAACACGAGGAGTGTCCTCGTGCTTCAAACCAAAGCCCTCTCCTCCTTCCCCTCTGCATTTGGTACCTCACCCCCAGCCCAGGCACAGAAATTGCCGACTCAATTCATATCAATTTTGGGAAAAACTGACAGCAACAAGGCTCCGCCGAGGAGCTGAATGTGGGTGATTGAGTAAGAAATAGAACAAATGGTGAATAATCCAGCTCTGCTCAGTTTGGTGAGAACGTTCCTCCCCAGGAAGTGGGACCCACAGCACACTGCAGCATTCCACTGGGACAGGACCCATATAACTTCTTTATTGAGCTCTATATATAGCTAAAATTCATGGGTGCCATAATCCATTTAAAAACCACCAAGACATCTACAAACATTACAAGGCTCTAAGATTGATGATCCCTCTTAAGTGAGAAAAAATAATCCCCAAGCTAAGGAATGTAGCCCAAAGCCGCATTTTGTAGAAAGCTGCAGGTACCAGGAACAGATGGCCAAAGGAGCCTGAGGCTGAGAGAGGGTGGTACAGCATCCAGCACAGGGCCCCTTCCTTGGGGCTTCCACATCCCAAAAATTCCCTGCAAGATGTGGTGCTGCCAGCTAAGCAAGGGGCAGAGATATCACGAGGAACCCACTGGGTTGCTCTCACGTTACCTGGCTCAAGGGAAATGCTCCCAACATAAGTCAGTAATCTCTCCAGCAGGAAAAGCCACACCACTGCAATTCCCACTTCCATTTCCCATCCCAATTCTGCAGCCACCAACACCACAGCACTGCTGGGCAGAGGGATTTATGCACCACAGGCACCCAGCTTTCCTCAGCACATCACTACACCTGGAATCAGAATGCCACATTCCCTGCCCAGAAAAGCAGGATATAGCCCCTACGTGAGGACAAGAGGCTGAAGGATAGCACACATTGAAAACTACTTTTAAACTTGTTTTTATCCTGCAGTTTCTGCCTCAATCTTGAATCCTTGTCCAGCCAGGTTTCCTTGCCATCTCTACCTTCTCCTTCAAACATCATCTCCATTCCCCTTCCCAAATTCTTCCACTTTCTCTGAGCCCACTCACCTGAAGGATGCCAGCAATGGCACAAAATCCCTGAGCAAGAGCCACTCAACTCCCAACACCTCTCACTCACCTTTGGGAAACTACAATTCCACAGGAATCCATGATCTACACCCTTTCATCAGCTATTCCAGAGAATGCACAAGAGTTTCCATTAGGAACCCAAAGGAAAAAAGGCTTTTGCTTCCAGACCAACCGTTTCTGCTCCAGCGTTAAAAGATCTGTTTTGGGCTTCTCATCCGTTTTGGCAAGAGGCTGTAGCCCAGCTTGGAGCAGCCACCACTGGCAGGCACCTTCCCAGAGTGGTGGGAGCCTGATAAGTCCAAAGGTTTCTGCTATCAGACCCACTCTTCCCAGTCAGAATCAAAGGGCAAGACCATGCTCGAAGACAACAGAAGGAAACAAAAAAAAAAAGAAACTGTATTTTATACATATTCTCCAACAAGTAATAAGGGAGTTTCTCCTTCAACTAAATACATGGGATAATGCACATCCACAGACCTGGATACAGCTGCTATAGCCTCAGGTGTAAGACAGTACAGCTTCTCATTCTATGATCACAAGAAAGACAGGAGGTGGGGTAAAAATAGTACACATCACAAGTGTAGAAAATTAAAGACCATGTACAAAGGGTCCCAAACACAAAGCTTTCCCTCTCTTGAGTTTGCTTTTTTCTGTCGGCACTTGGAGGGCCATCCTAAACCTCCCAGCCACAGGCAGTCACAGCTGTGTAACAGCAGTGTCCCAACAACTCTAAATAAATGTTCTTCTTTCAAAAAGGCTTTCAGGGATTGCTGAGTTTTGCCTTGTTACTTTAAACCACCACTGTGCTTAATGAACTCAGACACCTAAAAGAATAAGCTTTACTATATACATTTAAAAATTGAGCAAAAATTCTCTAAAAATATGCTTTTGAAATTGACAAAATCCTCCAGCTGCTCGGGTTGGAGGAACACCTCCAAGCTGTGCAGCAGCTTGTTAGCAGAGACCAAACTAAAGCACCTAAAGAAGAGGAGCCAGCCCAAACCTTTCCCTGGGCTGCTCCCAAAACTCCACCCCATCTCCTTCAAGGACACTCAGTGTATTCCAACAGCAACAACCCAGATCTACTGACAAGGAACCAACATTAGATGGCCAAACACTAAAGGGGGACGGGGAACACATGCCAGGGCCAAGAACAGAGGGACTGCCACATGTCAGAATCCATACAAGCACTAATTAAAGCTTGTGTTTGCAGGGGGGGATGAGTAATCAACATGGAAATGCCAACAGAGCCTCACAAGACTGCTCCTGTCTCCTATGTGACACCAGCTACAATGTTCCCATGTGCTGCAGAAGCTGATGGCCATGCTGGGGAAAGAAGAAACCAGCTTTTCCTTTTGGGAGAAAGCTCTTTCCTGTCATCATCCATGTCCTGTCCTTCAAAATCTGAGCTACTGAAAGGGCAAATGCAGCACGAGCAGGTTCAGTCCTACAGGTAGCTCTGAGGCAGCTGAGGCCAGCACACTCTAGAAGGTATTTTTCAGCTTGGCTGCCACAAGCACAAGAATCTCTCCAATCTTTTTCTGCCAGTTCTCGATGTCCTTGGAGACATCACACCAGAGCTCTCCGTGGCGAGGTTCAGCATTCTCACAGCGCTTCCTCACCTCTTCTTGTTGCTCCTACAGGGAAGAGAAATGACAGTTTGTCCTGGTTTGCTCCAGAACACAGCCAAAAATTAAGCCCTCCCGATGATTCAAACATTCTTTCAAAGATTATGGTGGGATTTGGGGTCTGTTATTTTCAAAGGAAGTCCAAGTCAAAATTCAGAAGCAGCAAGTCTCCTGCCTGGCTGAACAAACCAGCTGAGCTGCAGGTAAGCAAGTTTTGGCTATTGCAGAGAAACTGCACAGAATCTTCCTGAACATTACTTGCAGGAGCTGTGTCAAGTGAAAGGTCTCTCTAAAGTCAGAAGATAAACACCCCCATTATTTCAGCAGTATCAGCAGTAAAAACTGCTCTAAGAGATTAGAGCTGGCTGTTCCTCTGGCTGTGTTCATGTGCAACCTGTGCTCAACACTTGGGAAAAAACAGCCCCAGTTACACAAACCCAGCACCACAATTCCAGCACAATCCCCTCTGAGCAAGCTTGAGTTTTACAAGAGGAAGATTGATTTCAGAGTTTTGTGCATGAACCAGCAGGACTGTGGACAGCAAAGCGGCCTGAAACACAGCTCAGCTAATGACAGCACCTTTTAAAAGCCACCACACAGGCCTGTTCATGCTCATTCGTGACCAGGCTTGACAGCCAGCCTCCCCTGTGACCACACAGGCAGGAGCAGTGCTCAGCCCAGCACTGCAGCAATCCCAGGACTGGGCAAACCCTGTTAGGCAGGGATTGCTGCTGCCTCCCCTGTTCCCAGGCACACACTCACCTCTGTGCCATGCTGGAGCTCAAATTTGTAAAAGAAGGCCCAGGCATCCCCCAGGTCAGAGTCAATCTTCACTGTGCGGTGGAACCACTCTCTGGCCTTGGTTATTTTACGCTCGCTCCAGAAGAGTCTGTTGGGAAAAGCAGAGGGGAGCTGACAAACAGCCTCACTTCAGAGGATGATGCCAACCCACAAGAGCTCCAACTTAAAGGCTCTGCAGGTGTTCCAATTCTTTGCTCTCCCAGGAAGTAAACAGCAGATTTTTAGGCAACTTGCAGATCATTCTGCCCCCAGGAAGGGAGTGAAAGGACTGAAAAGAACATCCAACACTTCCTCTTCACTGCCCCACAGTGAGGCAGGGTAACTTAGAGGATAGCTTAGCCCCAGGCACAGACAGATTCTGCTGAGAGGGGCAGCATTACTGAGCTCAACCTTAGCTGCCTAAATTGCTTTAATTTTGCTGTTCTAGATTTGGTGTGGAAGAGACAGGATTACATTTCTTCTACATCTATTCCCATTCCTCCAATTCTTAACGTTTCTTAAAGTCAATTTTAGCATCTAACAATTAAACAACTTCTAAAAGCTGGTAACTGGCTGCTGTACGGTCAGATGCTCACACCTGCAAAGCCTGCTGGAGTGGAGTGGAGCAGACCTGCCTTGTCAGCCCCATTTTCCAAGGAAAAATAAGCATGGAAGCTTCTGCACTCAAACCCCAGCCTGGCACAGCCCTACTGCTGCCATTTCATCCAGGCACTGGTCAATGCTGAAAATTCTCCCCAGTAATGAACCAGCTGAGTCACGAGTCTCTTGGTTTCACTCCTTTGCATTAAAGAGTTCATTTGAACTATAAAGTCTTTATCAAATCAGCCACCCCTCATAAAGAGCTTAGCCTGTCATAAAATTATACAGCTTATGTGATTGTTTTTAAGCCCTATAATACCCTTGATTGTTCTGTGTTAAATAAACTGTGATTTACAAGAGCACGAACAATGATAGCAGAGGTTTAACACCTGCAGGTAGTGGCCATTTTCAGCAACATATTTAACAAAAGTTTGTCACAGATGTGTGACACTCTGTACCTACAGAGGCAAGTCCTGATGGGTGGTGGAAGCTGTTTATGTTGGGATTAGCTGTTAAATAGCCTGAGGTTGCACCAGAAGGGGCCTGGGAGCAGTTGCCATTAAGCAAAAGTTAACATTTTTCTCACTTGCTCCTACAGCTGAACAAGTCAGCTGTCAGGATCTGGCAGAACCCAGTGTTGCAGTCACTGGAGTGTATCCTACAGTTTTCTTTGGCTTATAAAGTAGAATTGTGAAAGAATTGGGCAACTTCGAGCAAAATGTCTCCTTATTAACCTCTTCTGCTATTCACAAGGGAGAAAAGTAAGTTTGTTTCCACCACAGCTGCTGTAAGGCTGTTCACACATCAGAGCAGGATGTGGTAAAAGTCAATTCTAAGGGTGGGTTTTCAGCACTGGAATCCTCACAACTCAACCTGGACAAAAGAATTCCTAGTAGATTATTTTCCCCTTTCAGAGAAGCAAACTACAGAATGGCTGGGCACAGCTGAAGAACACTGACATAGGAGACATTCAGGAACAGAAAATCTGGCTCAGAATCAGAATTTCAAAAGACACCTGACAGAATCTAGGATAGAGAGAAAAAATGAGAACTACACAGTCAGCCACATAAAACATGAAAAATAACTAACAAAAATGTCCCTATTTTCACAGATACTTAAAGTATATCCTGGATCACTTAATAAAGCCTAGCTCACCTGACAGCACAGTGAAATCCTCTCCAAAGGACAGGAAGAAAAGCAGCTTGCAGGGAGCCAATACTCAGCAATGGCAAAGGGCTTTGTGTGAGTGCATTGCTGCCTGTGCCAGTCCCAGACCCACCAGAACAGCTCGAGGGCAGGCTGACATTCCCCACTTGGAATCAAGGGAGAGATTTGCACAGTTACTAGGAGACAGCTGGAGAGCTGTTCCTTGCTTTGGGACCTATTAGAGCTGCTGCAGCCAGAATCACATGGCTGTGCTAGAGTGCAGTGCTCCATCCTGGAAGCAGCCACACACAGACACTGATATTTTTACTGCATCAAGCACAGGAACTCACTTGGCCACGGCCAGCAGGACATGTGGATCATGTTCACACTTCTTGAGAGCATCCACACTCTTGGTCTTCCGTTGCGGTCGTGCTTCAAGGAAAATTGCTTCTGACCATAGGATTCCTTAATCAAATCAAGTAGGAAGATTGTTTAGTACTATTTTGAGGTTAACCCTCCCCACCCTGACATCAGACCACTGCTCTGCAACACAAGCAGTAGTATAGCCCCCATCCTGGATTCACCCCCAACCTCATCCCAGATCACTCTTTCCTCATGGATACTTCATTCAGTACTCTGAATTTTTTAGCTACTGTGTGCACCACGCTGGAGCTTCAGCTCTGGGGGGTTCTGTACCACAATTCCTGCAGCTCCAGCACCACCTAACCCAGAGCTCAGGCTTTTCAGATGAGACACTGCAAACTCTGGGACAGAGAGGGCAAATCAGCATTTCCAAAAGGAAAGGTATCTGTCTGTTTCAACAGGCAACTGCAGTGGCAGAAGTCTCAAAAAGTGCAAAGTACAGTGTGGGAGCAGCTTCAAGGGTGCTGGAGAGCACCACAGTCTTATTGATGCTGGCTCCACACACATTGATGAAGGACAGAGTAGATCCAGGAAAGCTGGGTTTAATCCCTAGCTCTTCTCACTGCCAAAAGCAAGGAAGGAAATATGCTCAGGGGAGCATGAAATCTGCAGTTTCTCATGTCAGCCAGGCACACCTGATCACTTCAAAGCAAAGCCTGAGAGCTGGTGTCTGCCAGGACTCCATCAAAGCGCTCTCGCTTCCCATAAACAGCACCATGGGAACTCACATGAGCTTTGATAACTGCAGCGACAGACAGGAGAGTGACTCTTCTTCTTGCTCTTTATATATAGGATCACAAACACCATAATATTTCTGTTTTATTCTTTGTGCAGCCTGCCACCCATCAAGAATCAAATCAGCAATCAGTGGACCCAAACCTCTGGTTTACATGACCGCAGGTGGCCAACGAGCCAAGTCCTGCGGGTTTTGATTATGGTTTGTTGAGGTCTAAGATAAAGTTGGAAGCAATTGTTTAAACAAAAACTGAGATCCTGCTGCCCATTTCCATAGCAACAGGCAGATCTGTAAAACAGCCTGTGGTGGCAAACACTCATTAGGTCATTCACAAAAACAAAGCAGGATTTTGGGTAGTGCTGCTTTGGTGACCCACTCGCACGGAGAGTACCTTGCAATGAGTTTATCATGTCATAAAAGTAATTTAATTTCCAATTATTTCACTGGGACTTAAGCAGCGACCTTTCAAAACCTAGCCTGAAGGCAAGCCAAGCCTTGTCCTGCAGTAAGTTACTACAATTTGTAGTTATGTGACATCTTCTCCCCAAAGACGTCAACATGTTTAAGTAATTAAATCTTCCTGAAATTCTGCCCCAAAATAGGGATGTGTTAGGCACTTTATCCTCCCATCCCAAGAGGAAAATGTTTCCACTGCTGGTTAGAACTAACTGACTTACATCATACAACCTCTTAGCCTTTTCTTACATGAGTTAAAATAATCAAAAACCAGGACTGAACATTTATGGTTCATGATCCCCTAACCATGACTGTGGTGGAAATTCACTGCCAGCACAAGTTATTAAATTCACAGTGGTGCAACTAGTGCAGGCAAACCAGCAACTGGGAATCTCCTAAGGCCAGCTGTACTCCAGAGGGACAGGGAAAGCACCATTCTTTTTCCACCGAACTTCCTAACTACAAACACTGAAGTGTCTTTCTTTCATTTTAAACCTTGGCAGACTCCTACCAGCTTCCAAGAAAAGTCCACCCATATCCATATGTGTTCTTGCCTGGAGACAAAGTGTGGACCATGGACCCAGTAACATACTGGATACCGCAGAAAAATGAAACAACACCAACCCATGACCCTTCGGGTGAGAGAGCACAAAGTAACTGGGATTGTTCTCAAAGACCCTCAATATTTCCTTTGCAGAAGGATGACTGACACCTCTCCAAAACACCATATTCTGAGACCTGGCCAAAAAGGACATCTTGGGAAAAAATCTGCTTCTATCAACTGGGCAAAACAATTGTGTTTAAGGTGGAACTGAGATCCAGCTCACCTGAATTGGGGCACTCTTGCAGTGCCTTGGCCATCAGAGTGTTTGCAATGTTCTTCAGCCCAGCTCGGTACTCCAAGCGCACAGACTCCAACCTGGTAGGGAAGAGACTCTGATGATATTTATGACAACATTCACTAGGCTAAAAAAAACAGTGATGAGGGTCACTGGAAACTGCAAGCATCTGCCCATATTCTGATTATGTGTAGGTGACTGACATCTTCCCATTCCTCTCCATCTAAAAATAAATGCAACTTTCATTCCATAAAGGCCCAGATAAAAAACAATCTGAAAACAGGACTGTAACAGAAAGGAAAGAGCCCTGTGCACTCTGCATACTCTGTGCACTACAATTATCAGTTAAGAAATAACTAGTTCCCAGATCCTTAGAGTAGCTAGCCAGGATCACCAAAGCATTTCTGATACTCAGGGAAGTTATTAGTCCAGAAGAAACTCCAGGATGGGCATCGCCTTAAATCCCAGTCTCAAATGGTTGAGATGATGTAAAATAGCTGGCCTGAAGAACTTGTAGCCCAAATTCAGTTCAACTCCACACAACTCACCAGAGATCAGGATTCTTTGGATTCTTCAGGCGAGATTTTTCCAAGATGGCTCTTGCTCTAGTCAGCTGCCCAACTTTCTCCTCCAGTCTGGACAGCAAAAGCCACAGGGGTATGGAATGGGGGCACTTCTTCAACTGTTTTTAAAAAAAAGTATGTCCATCAGTAAACTTGAAAAAAAATCTTGTAACTCCCATAGAAAAGAACTTCCCTCCCTATATCCTCCTGGAGAGTTTAGAAGAAGATAGACCAAGTTGATTACGTCTCTCAAATTTCTCCAGTTAGTCTTACAGCACAGAAGTGAAGTTTTTCCTGTACCCAAAATAGCCAGGTACATCAGGTATGACTGAGCTATCCCAGCAGTAAGAGAAAGAACAGG
Source organism: Toxostoma redivivum (assembly GCA_013397375.1). Lineage (NCBI taxonomy): Eukaryota > Metazoa > Chordata > Aves > Passeriformes > Mimidae > Toxostoma > Toxostoma redivivum. Next base: position 35,122 of record VXBI01014351.1, read on the forward strand.
CCTCCCTTAACACAGCTACAGTTTGTGCTCTTTCTGCAGATGAAGGACTCTCATACATTCCTAAACCACAGCAGAGTGTGCAGGGACTCATGGACACTGGCAGAAACCTGTGTCCAAATTACTTTGATGGCTGTCGACTTTGAGCATTCATACCCAAGGACACCAATTACCATTTAAAAGAGAGAGGAGTACTCTGTAGGCCACCTCCTTTCACAGTGTGCATCTAAGAGCTGCTGAGAAAGATTTTCTTTTAAGAGTTCTGGTTTTAGTCTTTACAGGTCTTAGAGAATTACCGTGCAAAGCCTTTTTTTCCTGCCTTTGAGGAGTCAGGCAGAGAGAACTCTATCAGGCAAGAAAGTCAATCTTGCACAGAGGTAATGGGTAAGAGAAGTTCCTGCTTATTTCATTTCTTTTTTCTTTTACTGTTTTAACCAAAGACAGAAACCATGTCTTTGGCTCTCCATTTTGATTCAAAGACAGACATCTCTCCATGCCAATAGCACAAAGCAAACCTGCAGTAACATCCATCTTACCCCTTGATTATAAGCCTCCCGTGCTTTCTCTACCAGCTCTTTTTGTTCCTCAATCTGCCCTTTCATCATCCACAGTTTGGGGAAGTCCTCATAGTGCGTCAGGGCTTCCTCACAGAGCTCCTGGGCTGCAGCAATGTTCCCAAGCACCCATTCCAACTTCACAGACTTCATGAAGACCTGGGAACAAACCAAAGCTGTTTACCACCAGTAGCCATTGAAACATCATTAACCTGCCAAAGCAGCAGGTTCCCACTTTCATGCATCCATTAGAATGTTATTGATTAGCTACAGTTTGAAGTAAAATAAAAATTATAATATCAGAGTTAAATAATAGCAGGAATGAGAAAGATAAATGAAAATACTAAAGGAGTTAGAACAGTGTGACCAACCTGTATCTCACCTATTTACATAATTATTAACATAGAGCTGGCATTCTAAAAATCATAGAACAGCTTGGGTTGGAAAAGTAGTGCTTGTATAAAGAGTACAGCTTTAACAGCACAACCAACTACAAACCTGAGCCTCCTCCACCAGCACAATCTGATCTCCTCAGATCCAAGCTACCAAGACCACCTTTTCTTACTTATGGCTTCAGGCTCTAACTGTTGTCCTGCTCATTACAAACTGGTACATGTACTTTTCTGTCCCCCAAATCCTTCCTTCTGGCTACGCAGGGAAGTCACAGCTATGAGAAATGTATTACAAACCAAAGGCTCTCTCACTGCTCTTTGATCCTCATCCTCCCCATTCCCAAACTCCCCCACTATGACCTCACAAGCGGCATCAAGTCTGAGAGCAGAGCTTCAGCCCCAGCTGCAGAAGCTCCCTGGCTCAGGGAGGAAGAGGACAGTTAAAAAGATGTAGGATGTAACAGCAACTGAGGGGGAGGAACAGAGGACAGAGATCAAATTAACTTTTTTCTTTTTTCATTTATTTGGACAAGTTAAAATGCTTTTGTATGAAGAGCTGAAAATTGACAGAGTTTATCATACCAGAGGTAACTGGAGATAAACACAGGAGTGTAACTTTAAGCTCCAAACCACCCCAGAGCTGTCTTTAGTAGAAGCATAAGTGAGTCTTCTGTGAAAGTATTTTCTCTTTTTTCCAAGATGTGCTTTTATGCAAAACAAACATTACACAAACAGCTGTAAACTGGGAATTTCCTGACTTTTGCCATTTGTGTACAAAACCAATTGAAACCCTTCACTTGATCCTAGCCTTCTTTTCCCATCATGCCATGACTTTGTGTCGCAATTCGCTGGAGAAGCGCTCGGCAGAGCGGCCACATGCCCTGGAAGGCAATGGCAGGGAGCCATATGGTCAATCCCTACGGCCACAGAACTGAAGGAACTCCTCCTTCCGTCCCAAATCCCTCATGGCCAACAGGCCTGAGCCTCTCCAGCCTCCCCATGTCCATACCCTTGCTGTGGGGGCACTGCTGCGAGCCTTTGCCAGCAGCCTCCTCGCTCTTTCATACTCATTGTTCTCAGACTCGAGCTTCACGGCAGCCAGCCAGATCTCCTCACTGTTGGGGTTGGCCTGCAAGAACACAAAGTGACAGACAAATGCACACAGTGAATCAACAGCAGATTTAATCCTCTGTTTGATCCAGATTAAAATTGAAATCAGAGCTTTGTCAATCCACAGTAGGATTTTTTTCAGTGCAAGCTCCTCCCAGTCTTCTTTGACCTTTGAAGTTTATAGAAATCCTCCAAAACAGATGGGCAACACAAAGATATATGCCAGTTTAGAAGTTGGATGCTTCTCAATTGTTGAAAAGCAGTAATGCTTGATCTTCTGAACTTCCAGTTTAAATACTGAAAACATCACAGGGTCTGCCACAATGAGACCCTCATTTTATTACCCTCAAGCAAAAAAGCTGCAGCTTGAATTCCCCACTGAGGTATGTGAAAACCCTTCCAATAAAAGTCATTTCAGTGGCAACCATGTCAAGAACTTTTCAGCCTAGTAACAAAGAGCACCGAGAACAGATTAAGGAAGTATCTTTTACCTTCCATTTCAGGGCCTGTCTTTTTTTTTTTTTTTTTTTTCTCACTTAGCTTTTAAGCCTAATTTCCAGCATTAGAACCACTGCCTATCTTTGCTACAGCATCCAGCAGGCAATTCCCTTCATCAGTAGGTTTGATCCAAGACATAAGTAACACAGTGACCTCAGTAGGGCAGACCACAATCCCTTCCTTGAGGAGACCCAAGACAACAGGATTTTGATCCATGACTGGGGTTGGTGGGAGCTGTGCTAGTAAAACTGATGGTTTGCAAACTCGTAGGATCACAGGCTGGTTTGGGTTGGAAGGGACATTAAAGATCATCTCATCCCAATCCCATAGGTAGGGATGCCATACACCAGATCATGTTGCTCAGAGCCCCATCCAACATGGTTTTCAACACTTCCAGGGATGGGGTAGCCACAACCACTCTGGACAACTTGTTCCAGCTCAGAATCTGATGTAGAATTACTAATAGAGCAGTACCACAGCCTTGCTTCCAGCTTGCTGCTATTTTACAGGAGAACATTTTGCCACACAAAGCAATCAAAGAACAGCAGAAGTCTCCATCACTTTGAAAGGCAGCAGGAATCAGGTGTTGACAGAAAAAGCCTGCCCTGTATTCTTCACCTGTCACATTTAACACCCTTTGACAAATGTAACAGACCCACCTGGAAAGCCAGGGCCAAGATGCTTCTGGCTGCTGGCACATCTCCCGCCAGCCACTTGGATTTGGCTCCCATGAGCCACAGCACCTCTGCTTTGGGACAGTGAGCAACAGCTCTCTGCAAAAGAGCCTCCAAGGATTCTCTGAAGACAAGAAACAGCAAGTTACAGTCCCTCAAGGTACTGCCAAAGGCAAGCTCTCTCACACCATTTCCACTATCACTCAGTGTTATAAATATTGTTGCAAAGTCCAACGTTGTAAACCTTGATAAGTTGTTTCATAACAAGGAAAGGGTGGGGTCTTTTTTCACAAGGGTTCTGAAATCAGCACTCCACAAATGGCTCATTGTTCAGACACCTTTGATAGCCTCTGTGGAAAAAGCCCTCACACAAACAGCTCCTTTCTCTTGGAAAGAGTCATTCTGCTTAACAAACCTCAGTAGAAACTGAGACAGGAAGGTTTTCAGAATTATCAAATGAGGTTGGCTTGATCTTATGCAATTTATTTTTTTTCTCCTCTGGCAAATATACTTTTCAGGTAGAACATGGGGCTTAAAAGCCAGTCACCACTGGGAAACATGGGAAAACAACGTCAAAAGAGAAGGTATATTTGTTCCCAATTAAAAAAAGGCTTGAATGAGGAAGAACTCAGCATCTACAGTCACTTCCACAACATAGCCTTGTTGGCTTTAATGAGGATGAGTCCACATGTATAAGGGGCCTACTGCAGAGATTGTTTGCTTTAGTCTAAGCTGAGGGCAGAAAGTTTCTGACACATAAAGCTTTGTGAATAAACTTTAAAAAGAGCTTGAGCTGTAACAGTATAACACCAATCTTAATTCAGAATGTGATACACATTCACAGTGTTTAATCAGAAAATACCAGAGATGCTTGGACACATTCAGCTATGAAGTAGTTTATCCATGAAAACTAAATAAAACACATTTTAGGTGATTTGTGTCCCTATATTTTTCCAGAGATGCCTTCTCAAAGACAATTGTTCCTACCTTGTCTCTTCACAGCTATTTTTACCATGTAATCCCTATTGCCAAAAACCATTTTATGACTTCATAAAACTTAAGGATGTTCTGAGCACAACAATAACAAAGAAGGTCAGACCTGTAAAAAAACGCCAGTGAGTTTCATCCAGCTGCACTAACTCTGCACTTGCACCACACCAGGGACCATACTGTAGTTTTCCTTCCTCCCCAGCCTGTCCCCCTGTCACAGGATGAACCCCTCCATGCAGGGATTGTGCAGCACACGTACCTGGTTCCATGGTTCTTTTCAAAGTAGGCTGCTCGCAGCCACACACTCTTCTTGCTCGGGAAGACTTGCAAGGCATAGGCATAAATGGCTCGGGCACACTCCAGGGCATTATGAGCAACACACTGAGGGAAAACAGATCAGGACTAAGTCAGCTTAGGGGAGCACTGGAATCCAGAGCAAGCAGGAATTACACATGCACAATTCAATCCAGAACTCAGTAACTTGGTGTAATCCATGAACTGAGGCATTAATAGAGAACAGAACACTTACAATCAGCTTTTTAAAAGGAAGCAGGAAAGAATTTCCTCTATAGAGCACAAGTATCCCTGGCCTTTCAGTGGGACTGACACTCACAGGCCAGCTTGAAACCTCAGCAAGGCATTGGAAAGGCTCTCATGTTAGCACTTCATTTTGTTATTTCACAGGCAAAACACTAAGCAACACAGCATGTGCCCCCCACTGCTTTGAGCCCAATTTAAAGCCAGTGAAGTTGGACATTTCTCATGCTGAAATATGATTTAGTTCTTAGCACATGTTCAAACTATTCCCCTGAAGCAAAAAAAGCCTGGTAAAACTTTTACCCACTCCCTTGTCCAGCGTTACATTAACTCCTGATCTACAATGGTTATGCCTTGAAACTCAACTCCCAGCTCCTTTATTCATAACTCTATCTCTGTTGATGTGTCCCACTCACAAAAAAAAATCCACACCAAACTAGCAGACAAGATATACCAACGTCTTTTTTGTTAAGTAAAAATTCAAATCTGAATAAAGCTCTATAATAATCTCCTGAGGCAGAGACTGGCCAAAGGCAGGCAGGTGGAGTGGGAATCACATCCACTTTCACTTACAAAGCAATTTCCCAGTTCAATTGCCTCTAATAAAAAAACCACAAACCCACAATAAAACAAAACCAACAAAAAGCAGCATCCCAGCTGGACATACACTGTCAGCATCTTCCATCCAGGTGTGCTTCCGATCTTCTTCCTCAATCCCAATCCCAATCACAGCTCTCATGATTGCCTGGCACGTGGCCACACTTCCAGCTTTATCACATTCCTCAGCATCCTAGAAACAAGAGGAAAGCCCTGCTCATTTTGAGAGCTCAGCACAAGAGGTTAAAGTCTGCAATGGCAACTCCTCACGTACACAGAGACATTGTGGTCACTGCCACAGCACAAACATCTCATTGTTCAAACACACCCTGACACTGAGCAGGAGCCTGCACCCATGGGGGAAGGTGCTAGAGCTGGACACAGAATCATTCACAAGTTGGTTAAATTGATCACATCAATTCCATCCACTGAAAAGGTGACAATGTGAGATCTTTCCAGACCCAGAAGTCTTTTCCTACCTCTCCACAACCCTGGGTTAACCCAAGCAGGCACCTGGCCAATAAAAAATGCAAAACTTTCACAAGAAAGAATTGTAACATCAAAACTACTGACCCTCTTTCAGCTTTGAGATGATTAAGTCTCAATAAGGGCTTAGCAATAACTAAATTTAAGAGTACCCATCAAGCAGTGTAAAGTCAAAGGTGCAAAGACTCTCTCACCAGAGCATGTATGGAAAAGTGGAGTTTCCTGACACACAAAGCTTTCAGAAAGCCAAGCATGTCTTGCTTAAACTTGTTGAAAAGCCCTCTGATCAGATAACAGAAATGGAGCAGTTCTAGTACTGAGAAGGAACTCGAGAACACAACGATGCAGAGGCTGTGCTCATGGATTTTTTTAAAGAGAAGTTGAAATTAACCTTTAATTGTTTTACTGCTGTAAACAAAATCAGAATTCTTTTAGATGTTAACAAGGATATCCATTTAATATAAATACTTCATTATCAATGCTCTTAAGCAGTATAACAAGATTTTGCTGCCTTGACCCATTGTAAATTATTTTAGTAGGAAACTGCTTTAAAGACTTATGATCAAACAAAGCACAGAACATAATCAGAAGAGCTTCAGTACAGGACTAATAGAATATTTTCTACATGCTGCAAATGCAGTATTTGCATTGATTTCTGATAATGCCATTTGACAAAGACTTGTGGGGTAAACAAATACCTGTCAAGCCAAAAGAGACACATGCAAAAAATACATAAATACTTTACTGAAGGCTTTAAGCCTCTGTCCTACTTAAGGCAGTAGCTGCTTCAACTCAAAGCTACTTATGTTCCATGACAGAAGCAAACCAGACATTTCTCAGCAAAACACATGTGACGTTACCCCAGGGTATCACTTATGGCCTTGACACTATTGAGCTTTTTTGTCTCATCTCTTGTCTCTCCACAGGGACCTCCACTGATAAGCCAGGTGCAAAATTACTCTGCCCTATAACATCAGCAACCTTCAGAACAGAACCTGAAGAGTCCCCCTGGGCCTTCAAGACTGAGCACATACCTGTATCCACTGCTCCCTGTTGATTTCCACACCATTAGCCCTAAGAGATGTGATGGCTCTGTCAATGATTTTCTCCACCATCTGGGTGTTTCCATTGGCTTCCTCCAGCTTGGCAGCAGTAATCCAGATGTGACGATCCGTGGGGATATTCTCCCGGGCTTTGTTCAGGACTTTACGAGCGTTCTCATATGTCTCCAGCCTTGCCAGCGCCAGCCACAGCTGCAGAGCAACAAAAGATGGATTTGAGATGAGAACAAGGAGATGACAAGGCTGCTGTATGGCAGTGTCAGCCCACAGAGATAAGCAGCTTCATGCTGCTTGCTACTGGTTGGCAACTGTCCTCAAGCACTGCAAACAGGCTGTGGAATACCAATAGAGGAGAAACAAGCTGCTACTGTCCTTGATGCTCAGTCCTGATCATGTCTGGGTATCATCCCCATCTGCTGGGCTGTTACACTCCTATTTTTTGTTCACATCACCTCTCAAACAGCTGAATTGAACACTCTAGTTCTGTTTCAGAAATGAGTAACTTGTAGATTGACAAGGTTAAATGTTCACTTGTTTTCCCAGCTGTCAAGGCACTACAAATGGACACAAAATTGGCTCAGTGCCTACAGCAGGCACAGCTGTGCACTGCCATGACTAACCTAACAATTACACACCAAAATGAGGCATGTAATGACCACCAGACAATTAACTTCAAAGGAAAAAAGTACACGTTCCACTACTCATCACATTCTTCCCACTGTGGCATGAAGCAAGTGGGAGAAAAACTTGTGTGGAGTAAACACTGCTCACCCTGCCTTTTGCCTGCAAAGCTCTACTGGCCACCTGAAGTGGGGTGTAGGGTTTTTTTTATTTCACTTTTTTTTAACTCACTTCAACACTGGTTGGACAGCACTCCACAGCCTAGCTCAGCATGATCCTGGCATCTTCAGGTTCCTCCAGCTCCACGGCTGCTTTCCACAAACGCACAGAGTTTGGAACATGCTCAAGGGCTAGAGAGGCAAAACAATTATGTCAATAATGATAAAATAGTTTACCAATGAGATCTGTATTTTTTAAACATGATATAATAAAGGATTTGGGCTATTACAAGAAAATGTCTTGAAGGAGGGAAGGGAGGAAATTTACTTATTTGGGCTCTTGCTTCAACAATGAGAATTTAAAATCAGAAAATAAAACACTTAATCATTTTAATTGGAAACAGGTTTTGGAGAGCCAAGGGCTTTTTTGTTGGACAAGCTGTAATTGCATCCTCCTCAGTAAAACACCTGGCTGAACAAAGCCTCTAGTCTCAGCAAATGAGCAGATGAAGATCTTCAAAACTGGGCAGCTTAAATCACGCCGGGTCTGCCTTTATAGAAAAGGAGCATCTTCAACACTAATAATACAGCCTTGTTCCTTACATGCTGAAACTGCCCCTTCACAATGCAGTTTTCCTGTAAGCCTCTCCTGACAGCTCAATGGACCCCAGCTTAACTTCCCAAAAAGCTGTTGTCCTGCCATGCAAATATAAAACAGGATGCATAAAAACTTAAAGGTCTTGCTGACATTAAGCCATGAGTACCAAGTGTGCTTCCAGCAATCCAATACAGACTCCATCTAATTAGGATTCTTCAAGCCTTCCTTAATCTTGTCCAAGAGTTAGCTGCTGCTGGTAGAACTGCATTCTCTGCAGCCTGCCCTACATGTGCTGTCTGAAACATTAAATGCTAAACAACAACTTTCCTTAATCCATCTCGTTAAGAGAGACTGAAAAACCAAAGGGGTTTTTAGCCTTTTGTCACTCCAATTTGCACCCCAGACTGCTGGAATAAGCTGCATTGCAGCATTACTTCTGCTGCTTCCATGGTGACTGTACACAAATATGCCATAGTAACAGAGGACTGAGCACATCCCTCTTCAATAAAACAAGCACAGTCACAGGGACACAAAAATTAGTGGGAAAAGACATCTAAACCCACTTTGGAAATAGTTGGGCTTCCAGGCAAGGCTGTTCCTTGAGGCACTGCTGCAGAGGCACAGTGCAGAGCACATCCCGCCCCAACACACACAGATATTTACAACAGGCATTAACCATTTGTCTCCAAGTCTGCAGCTGCAAGAGATATTCCTGAAGAATTTAGGGGAATGTCAGCCTCCAAGAGCTGAAAGCATCACTCTGCAGGACAGAACATGTTTTCATAAATACAGAATTTGATTTTTAGACCTTAAGCTGTATTTCAGTCACTCAGCTTGCTGGGTCTCCAGACTGAGGCTTTAAAAACTCCAGAGGTTCTGCTGGATGGTAAGAATGCACAAAGCAAGCAGAGAGGAGAAACACATTATGAAAGGTCACACTTCAGTGACATTACCTGGCACTCAGGCTTTTTTATTTTGGGAGAAATAATGGGTTATACTGCCACTAAAGGCTCCAAGCTCCATACTGCTGATGCTCCCTGGGCAGCAAAGGAGCACTTGAAGCTGCTAACAGGCAGAAACTGGGAAGAGAATGATAAATCCAGTTCCATTCCACAAAGAGCTTTGTATCAAGAGATTAGGTAGGTGGTTCCAAAAACGGAATGTTTTTCTCTTCGTAAATACAGTGTTTGAAGCAAAGCTCAGTACTTAGTGGGTAACTCACTGCTCTCACACAAGACCCTCCCCTACCCAAGCTGGACTCACAGATCTATTTCTGCTCCTTTAAAAGTGTTTTTGTGTTCAACATCCGTGGCTGTTCCTGAGAAGGACATGCCATGTCACAGGAGCAACACTTCACACCATGTTGAACTGCAGAGCCAATGGAAATTAAAAAAGCTACTGAATAGTTAATATCTGAACTCTTTAGAATTTCAAATCCAGCAACTTTGAAGTGCCTTTCATCCAGATGTAGTAAGAGGTCATTTCACTAGAGGTCTGCAATTTTACATGCAAGAAGTATGAGATGAGAGGCAGCTAATTCCTTTGAACCTAAATCATTGTGAGGCAGACTGCTTCACAATGAATCAGTAAATGTATTAAATCCAGACCCTTTTCCCTGTCTAGATTAAAGTCAGGAGATGTAACTAATACAATTCAATAGTCATGAAGGAACTAATCTCTATTGCTACAGGCCCAGCTACTTAAAGTAATCAAAGAATTCATATTTTGAACTTCTGAGGAAGACCTGGGTTCAGGACAACACAACAAACTCCTGTTGAAGAGGTCATTGTTTGGAAAAGACAGTAAAGAAAAAGAAAGAGGAAAGCCTCCAAGTGCAATGCAATCCAAGAAGATGTAAGGTTTCAGGTAAGCACCACAGAGAAAGGCTGTTTGTCAAGGACAAAACTTGCTACACTAAAGCAAATCCTGCAGCTCAACAAGCTCAATGATATGAGAACTCCAAGACCTCTAAAGCTCCTCCAGCAGCAGCCACTGTGGTGTCTAACAGGCTACAAAGCAAGTAGGAACAATGAATTCCAGTATCTTTTCCAAAAAGTATCACAAGGTGACATCTAGAGCACTTTTTATCCCTAGAACATCATTTTTAATTGCTTTCATCTACTTATCTAATTGTGATCAAGCTGGAATTGAAACACCATTTTGGAACTGTTCAGTACCAGCAGCTTTCTGCTGAAGGACGTTCTACAAACACTTCAACACCTTGGTTCTTTGGCTCAACAGCAGCAAGTTCCACCATTAGTACACAAATTGACAACTGTAATTTCAACAAGGAAGCAAAAAAAAAAAGCACCTGAACTTATGGCCACATCTTGAACAACTTACAACACAATAGAAAGAGTGCAACGCCTTCATTCCCTGAGGCCACAGGAGCTCTCACCTTTCCTGAGGACACGTTTCTTGGCACGGATGTCTGTCTCCAGCTCCGCTGCTCTGATGTAGATGCGCACAGACTGCGGCAGGTGCCGCACAGCCTGGGCCACAACAGCCTTGGTGGTGTCTCCAGGCTGAAGCTGAGCAGCTTCCAACCAAACATCTTCACTCTGTCAGGAAAAACAGCCCATCTTCCTTTACATCAGAATAAGGATATAAAATCACAGCTTCTGGCTAAGCAGGTGTTATGTAATACAGTCGACAGTGAAGCTGTATCAGGCAGAGCCTCAGTCAAGGTTAACAGAGATTCAGCTGCTCATGAACCACTTTTTCCTACTATCCAATAAGGATCAGCAGAGATGCAAAGCAATTCTGACCTTAGGGCACATCTCTGTGCCTTTCATGATGAGGTTTCGAGCCACTTGGAGTTTGCCAGTGACCTCCTCCAGTCGGGCTGATGCTATCCAGGCTGGTGGATGATGAGGATTGGTCTCTCGGACAGACTTCAGGAGCAAACGGGCTTTTTTGATATCACTAAAGGAGGAGGAAAAACAGGAAAGAAAAACTTCAACACATTGGGAAACAATTCTCCTGAACCAGGACATGCTCAGGTGCACAGTAACTGTGACCTCAATATTTCCATATTGGAGACACAATTACATTCTACCAAAGCAAGCTTACAAATACTCACCAACACAGCAAGATCACAGTGAAAACCAGTTAAGTATTTAAGCAAGATTTTTGGGAATTACAGCTGGGCACTTGCAGCCAGAAGCTGATAAGCCCAAGCACTGATGTAAGTCAAGAATTAGCATCAATATTTGCATGTATTGCTCTGACTTAAAGAACAATTCTTTATGAAAGAGATGTCAAACTCCAGGCTAAAGAGGTTCTTAGAGGTCGTCAATCAAGCCTAAATTAGCAGCACACAGGTACAATTAACCAGGTTATTTCCTGGCTGGCAGGCAGCCACACACTGCCATCACTCTGGCACGGAAATAGGGATGGAATGGAAACAATCTCCACAATTGATGCATCCAGGTCAGATGCTAATACCTCAGCTGAAAGACTAGACCAGATCTCATGTTAAAAGAATTCATCCTCAAAAACTCACCTGGCATTTCTTAGAATCTAAATGCCAGCTGAAAGCACTCCTCAGACAGATTTCCATTTACATGTAGGATCAGTGCCACTGCTAAGAAGATAAATCTGTTAATCCTTCTTAAACTTACTTGATATCTCCTCCGTGTGTGGGAATCATGGAATTCAAGTCTGTCAAATATCCTTTAGGGTCCACTACAGTCTGGCCACTCACAGAGTCCGACACCTGGGAAAGTCAAGTCAGAGCTACTGAAATAATCACTCACAGCCTCTGAATGCCTAAAAAGACACTGTGGCTCTGCAAAAATCCTAGATAGTCTTCTGTTCCCAAAAGCAAGGAAAGAGGAAAACACAAAGCCTTGTTAAACTAGCTTTTTTCCATTTCTAAAACACGATTTCAAGATTAAAATCCAGACAAGAAGCAGCTTGGTGATAAGCAGTCACCCAATGGTCTTGCAGCCCTGCCAACTAAAGGCATTCTTTTTAGAATAAACCAGATTTAGATGGAAAATTCAATGAAAAAGAAGACCAAAAAATCTGTATTTTTCAGCAATTTGTCCTGCATCCCTACATAGGACAGAAGAGATGCTTCCCTTGGTAGCACTAGCTGTGCTGTTTGCCTCAAGGGCACCTCTGCTATAACTAGGCAGTCTGTTCCCCCATAATGACCAAGAATTCCTGGGATAAACTAGTATTTCTCAGGAAATTCTATTCATTTTGAGGGCATGAGATTTGGGGAGAGGGACAGCAAAATTATTTCACAGCTCAGCTGTTCTTAGATCTTCTAACACCCAAGAGAATTTAACACTTTTCTAAAACCAGGACTTAAACAGCAGCACAACATCAACCCTAGGTACACCTGTGACAGATTCTGCTTTCCTACATCCTTACCTGACTTAGCCTCATATCCATCAAAGTGTTCCTGGCTTGGCCAATCTTCCTCATGTCCAATTCACCTGTCCCAGGTGTCATCAAACCTGGTGTCATTCCTCCTGGGTATAGAGTATTCAAACCCCCTGGATATGGAGTATTCAGTCCACCAAATTGCTATTTAAAAAAAAAAGTGAGAAAGTCATTCCTAAAACCTCTTCTGAGATTTCAAAAGTAATTCAGACTATTGCTGATTTGCACTTCCCCAGAAGCTGCAGGACACAGATGCCAAACCCCCACAGGTACTTCTCATATGGCTTCCCTAGATCCCAAAACATTTCTCACATAGGATTTGCAAATCTATAGGTAATGACTAGTTTAGTCAAGTCAGGGAAATAAGCAATAAGAAAGTGAAAAATTCAAGCACAGGCATGTGAACCTGACACATTTAAACAAGAAAATCTGCACAGAAGTCCCATGGACATGTGGAGCCAGCCTAAGGCCAATCAGCTGCTCCTATAATTCTATGACCACAGTAGACTCTGGCCACAGAGCAACAAGCTAAATTACTTCATTTTCAGTTGACTGAAGGGCAAACAATTATTAACACAATCACCCCAGAACTAGGCAAAACTTTAAGTAAAAACAAACTTTATTTTCTGTTCCCTTTTTGCAAGATGTTATGGTAATGGAAATGGTTATGCTCACCAAAACTATCACCACCCAAATAGGAAAAGAAACACTTTCTTCCATCTTTAAAACAAGAACCAGGTTTTCTCTGCTTATCCCCATGTTTCCTCTGGTAATGGCTGTGCACTGAAAGTCTGCAGCAAGCACACGAGTTTAACATCCAGAATTCCTTTGGCAGACTCACAAATCACACCAAGTTTTTGGGTCAAGTATCTTTTTCCCAAATCCCAGTTTAACACTCATGTCTAATCCAGTTTGGCCACAGTTTGGCCAGGTTTGCTGTGTACTCACTGTCTGGCGTGGGTCCACAGAAGTGTGATTCTCCCCTGACTGCAAATGCTTTGCAAAGAAGCTGTCAGGGACAGGAGTCAGCTTCTCATAACGAGGATTCCTCTGCCGCTTGTTCCTGGCATCTCCAACCTCAGGAATACTCAGCCACTCCTCCTCAGTAACCTCTGCTAATTTCCGCTGTTCAGACAGGAGTTGTCATCAGTATTTGCTGCAGAAATGGCTTTTTAAGTGCTCTAACTCCTTAATAGATTTATTTTCTTGACATAATTCAAGATCAATTAAACACTTAAGGGTCAGACTTTTTTCCTAATCCAATGCACAAAAGACTTAGATGCATTTAATTAGAATTTGGTTTTAGTCCAGACTGAGATTCCAAATCAATTTTGTTATTAGATTCAGTGCTAAAAACATTCAGATTAATCCTAGTGCCTGGAGCATTGAGTGATTTACTACTAATCATTAGACAACAGCTTAAACAATGCATTTGATTTAGAAGAAGATTTAGTCAGGAGATTCTGCTCAGCTACTCCTGCAATGCCAACAAGTTATCAGCTTCCCTCAAAGACAGAAGTGGAGCACCTTCTATAAAGCACAAAACAAAAATGACCATATCAAAATTGTTAGAAATTTCACTGCCACATAAACAGTGTTTATTCTTCCAACAGAAAGCAATTCTAATATGGAGAATATCAAAGTACTTGTTTGCCAACACAAAAAATCTAAGCAAAGAAACACACACAAAAGAACACACAGACACCTCTTGTATCTCAAAAAGTCACATTTTAGACATTTTTTCCCTTACTTTCAAGTCTGAGAACTGCTGTTGAATTTTGGGTCGTTCCATACGGTACTTTTCTATTTCCTCTTTTTCTCGTTGTTCCCTTAGGAAAAGGAATACTCAGGTTATGCTCAAAGTAACACTTGACAAGTCTTTGATTAAAGCATTGACATAACAGAAAAATGTGTTTGATAAGAGTTAGGGCACAAAAAAAGGCATTTTTTCCAAGCTTAGATTATCAACATTATAACAAGAGATCCTTTATCAAATAAGACAGTATTATAGCGTAAAAACAGACATCTCTAAGTGGACTTCAGTCTTTAACCTCCTCTTAATGAGTAGTGAATTTAACACATTTAAGTAACACATACTGTTCACAAGCATGAGGTGACTTTTCTAACAATTTCCAGACTACTGTGCAGTCTGAAATGCATCAATATCACTTGCTCAGCATCTCCCCACGCCATCTTAATGAACTATGGTGACTTCTAATTAACTACAAGTAATTTAACCACATCCACTATCAAAGCAAGTGGTGCAAAATACCTGTCACCCTCAATTATCCAGAGAACACCCCCTTCCAGTGCTGTAGCTTATCCTACCTCCTTTCTTTCCTGCGTTCATCCATCCTCTTATCCAAAGCTGCATAAATAGCATCTGCTTCTTCATCATCTTTTTCATAGGGGCCACTTGAGAACAGGCTCCCAGCATAGCCATTGAACTGGGAAATTGGAGAGAGAGAGAGAGAAAAAAGAGGAAGAAAAGGCAGTTTTTAAAAGTTCCTTTTATGTTCCTACTACAGCCAACAATCACCTGAAAATGCAGGTTTCTGTTTCTGACAACATTGCATCAGACTAACACATCCCTAAATAAAAGCATTCTCCTCCTATCACCCTATGGTGGTGTTTATTCTCCCACACCATTTGAAGCAAAACTGCTTCAAAATTGCTTCTTTCAAAATTGCTTCTCTCTCTAAACCACTTCTGTTCAGCAATAAATGAGATCCCAGGATAGAAAAGCCTTTCGCTTCCATTAACCACTTTTTCTTTTTATACCAGTGAAAGCAAGCAGAAAGAATATCATAACATCAAACTAAAGTATGACTTAAACCCAAGAGGCTTCGCAGACCACTTAAGGACAATATATAGACAGAATCACAGAGTCATTTAAGTTGGAAAAGACCTCCAAGATCATCAAGTCCAATCTTGCCAAAGCACATAAGCTTTCATTTGTGGAGAATAAAAAAAAGTACAACCCCTGAAATACTTAAACTAATTTTTATTTCTAGATATTTTCCCAAGACTCTCAGGGCTCTATATCAGTAATTAAACCACAATCCATGGAGCAAGGCCACAACAAAAATCTGTATGCAGATGCCACTGTGCATACTGAGGCCTCAATCAATAAATAAAAAAGATTTTGCTGCCTACAAACGGCAGGAAATTCTGGTTTTGAAGCCTCAGCAAAGAGCGGGGTTCACAGCAAGAGCAGGGAGCTCAGAGACTCTTGTTCCACCTGCAGAAAAACATCTGCAGGATAATGAAACCTCCTCACCTCATCATAGTTGGTGTCATTCAAATCCTCATCATCATCATCTGCTGTCTGGTTCTTCTTCATCTGGTCCCCCACAGTTCTCTTGCCCGGCGGGGCGTGCCGGTCATCCACAGGGTCGTTGGCATCACGAGCAGGGCCGATATCAGAGCGGGTGGTGAAACCTGTGGCTCTGCAGGGATAAACCAGGGGCTGCTTAGCTCACTGCAACCCCAGCCTGCCACAGTCACTGCTCAGGACAGGCAGGGAAAATATCATTCTTCTGGGACAACGGCACCAGACACTCCCCATGACCAGCATTCATAAAACTAGGTGGGAAAATGTTATTGGAATCACAGAATGGTTTGGGTTGGAAGGGATCTCTGAGTTCACCCTGTTCCGACCTCCTGCCATGGGCAGGGACACCTTCTACTATCCCAGGCTGCTCCAAGCCCCATCCAATCCCAGGGATTGGGCAGTCACAGTTTCCCTAGGCAACCTTTTATATAACCTTTTATTTCCATAAATGCACTGCAACCATCCAGGTCATGGCTCTGCCACCCATCCTGTGCATGGCCTCCTTTCTAAACTCTGTCTCTGGGTCTCTCAGCTGACCCTGCAGGCTGTGGGGCAACTCGGGCTGGGGGTCTGGGCAAAGGGATGGGGCAGCAGGAGTTCTTCTGAACCCCCACACTAGCTTGGAAGCACCTTCTGTGGCACAACCAGCAGGACGTCCCCAGGGGAAGTAATAGCAAGTCAGCAGGGGACGAACACAACTCACACACAGCAAAAGACACTCCAAAAATGGTCTCAGCCGTCACCAAACTCCCTCACTGTTCCCTCAAAAAAAGCCTCCCAGTTTGGTCATTTTTCAGAGGATCCCACGCACACACAGTCACAGAATCAGGAGGGACACAATTCTTTGCCGGCTGAAGCACCCGTGAACTCATCCTCGGAGTCAGGCTCGCTTTTAAATACAAATCCGCCCAGCTAAAGAGCGAGCGCGAACCATTAGGAAGGGACAACATTGAAAAGCCGTGCGGGGCCACCCCGAGAGAACGGGGACGAGTGGGGCAGGGAGGTGTGAGCTTGGGAGAGCCCCAGGGCCTGGCGGAGCGATCGGGCTGTGAAGGGACCGGGATGGGGGTGCCAGGCCTGGCCTGGCGGAGTCTCACCCGCGGCCCAGCCCCGGCACGTAGCCCAGGGGCGCGGGCATGCCCAAGAAAGGCTTCTTCTTCTTGTTCATGATGGCGGTGGCGGCGAGGCGAGACCGAAGCGAGACCGAAATAGGGACCGGAGCAGAGCCGGGAGAGGCGGCCGGGACCAGCGGCGGCGGCGGAAGCGGCGGCAGGAGCAGGCGGGGCTGCCCGCGAGGGCAGAGTGGCACTTCCGCTCCCTCGGGGAGCAGCGCGCCCCCTGGCGACTTGGAGGTCCTGAGGGACGATGCGGATAGGGAAAGTGGAAATGAGGATGGTGGGGATGAAGGTCATGGAGATGATGGGTCTGAGGATCGGGATATTGAGCTGTGCTGTCATGGAGTTTAACATTTATAGCAATTTATAATATTTATTTTTGTTAGGAAACGAGTAGCTGCTAAGGAACCTCCCAGGCGGCAAGCAGCCCTGCAGGAAGCAGAGCTGACTCTCTGTGTTTAACAACCCCCAGCCAGAATGGGGCAGAAAAGGGGGAAAAAAGGGCCAGGATCATCTCAAGAGGGTGAGGATGAGGAGCTGGACAAAGCCTCGGTGCTGCTCACCCTTGTTTCCCCCAGCCCTTGCTTGCAGGGCTGCGAGGTGTGAGCCTTGCTTCCCCCCTTCCCTCTGCTTCCCTTTTGCTAAAAATTTCCAAGACAAATTATCTCTGGGAGCTCATTCCTTCTGAGGGTCTCTCACTTCCAGCTCTGCTGTGTGGTGACAGCAGGGACGGCCATGCCAAGGGACCAAGGTGGCCTCCAGGGGTGAGGGGTACAGGTGCAGCCCCCCAGAGCGCACAGAGAGCCCCTGTGCTCATCCATCCTTCCTGAGGATGCCTCAGTTTCCTCAGCCAGAGCCCTGGGCAGGCTTCCCTTGCCCAGCCACACCCGGGCTCAGGATTAATCAGCTGCGAAGTCTCCAGGTGACCCTGACACCGTGTCCAGCTGTACCAAGGAATTGCGAGGTCCTCGTCCCTCGGGAGAGGCTCAGGGTCACACAGCACAAGGACAAGGGCAGCCAGAGGGGCGAGGAGGGGATGGGGCTGTTTTGGAGACTGTCCCCATCCTGCAGCCCCCTCCCAGCACCAGCCCTGCCTCCCGCTGCCAGTCCCTGCCAGGTCTGGGAGCAGAACCCAGCTGCAGGAAGATAAATAGCCCCATTTTGCATGCTAATGGCATCCCAACCCCCAGCCGCTTCCCATCAATCTATTTTTGGGTTTTGCTGGAGAAAAAAATATAAAAAAAAAAAAATCCCTTTTGCCAAACAGTTGGGGTGGCAGAAAGGGAGGGGGGCTGCAGTATCCCAGCTCTCATGTCCACCCTGAGCCCATGGAAACATCCTCAGCTCCAGGGAGGGGTTTGGGACCCCCAGAATCCCCAGCCTGTCCCACTGAGCCTGGACCCCTCTAAATACCCAGAGCTGCATCCGTATTCTAGTACATCCAATGTCATGGAGCACCAGTGGGTCTTCTTTGTGGGATGGATGTGGTAAATTTGGAGGGTTTTGGAGATAAATTCGGTTCCCCCACCCTGCCAGAGGATGAAGGACAAAGGGGAGCCCATCAGGAGCCTCCCTGAACCATGAATGGACGGGGACAGCAGGGAAATGCCCAATCTCTGCTGAGGCCTTGAAAGCTGCAGGTACTTCGCTTTTGGGATGATATCCTGAAACAGAGCTGAGGTGACGGATGGCAGCAGGGTGACCCCAGAATGAGGCTGGTGTTGGGGCTCTAAATCTTCTCTCTTTACACAGCAACTCTTGCACAACAAGAAAACTCAGAATAATTTATAGGTTAAGTAAAATCAACCACAAATGAGTTCTAATAATCTCTGAGGATGGGCCCTGTGTTTGGTATGTCCTGGTGATTGCAGGGCTGCACAGGCTGTGTCCCACCGAGCCTGGGCAGCAGAGGCACTCAGAGCTCTGGGTTGATCTTCCCACAGTGTTAGAGCACAGCAGGCATGAGCTGTTCAGGATCCAGCCCTCAGGCATCCTCTCCAGCCCAGCTCTACTTTTTGGGCACTCCATGGGTCTCTCCTTGGGTTTCCTTTTGCTACCCAAGCATGGCACTGGGCTGCTGCAGGAACATGATCAAAAGCCCAATGGGGTAATTAATCAGCAATTATTCTGATTAATGCAACTAGGATGGGAAGCAAGGTGGGGAGAAATCCCTGAGCTGCTCCTGGGATTATCAGGGTCAGGAGATGGTTCATCCTCACGGTGGAAAAGAGTGGGGCATCTGCACTGTGCATTGCTCTGCCCTCCCAAAACACCTTAAAGCAAGACATGAAGCGGGAAGAAAAGAAGTTTTCTCCCTGGTGCAACAAAATCTGAAGGGGTGAAGGGGCAGCAGCACCTGTTAAAATTGCAAATATGCTGCACTTTTACCTGCAGGGAGCTGCTGCTGGGCTTGCATGTTGGCACAGTGCCTCTTACCACCCTTGACAGCGTTTTTGGGGATGGGAATAAAACTCCAGGGGGATGAGACCACCCGCAGCAGGTCACTCCTCTCTCCTGGGTGCACAGAGTCATCCCACTCCTGGTTTGGGACTTCCCGAGCTCAGTGTGTGTGTGTGTGGCTGAGGAAAGCGAGGTGGGAGGGGATGCCGGGCACATCAACAGCCAGAATCGCTCACAAAGGTTTGAAAGTGAAAAAAATCACTTGGATGAGTGGAAGGACGAGCTCATCAAGGCAGATCCTGCCAGGGACTGGGATCAGGGTCCAGCCCAAAGCCCAGCAAGGAGCAGCCCAGCCCAGGCTGGGTCACTGTGGCCCCTTGCTCACACAAAGCCGCCTCTGTGTCCCCAGGGAGAGCAGAGGCGGCAGCAGCTTCTCCCGGGACAACGGGAAAACAAACCCCAGGGCTCTCCCGAGGCTGGGAATTCGTATTTTTAAATAACACATAGCACTGCAAGAATGCATCCACAGGGCAGGATCAGCCTGGAGCTCATCCCAGGCACTGTTTCCTACTCCCTGCCTGTGGCAATAAGAGAAGGGGAAATGGCTTTAAAGTATAGGAGGGGAGATTTAGGTTAAATATAAGGAAAACATTTTTACAGCAGGGGTGGTAAAACCCTGAATCAGGAAGCTGTGAGTGCCCTATCCCTGCAAGTGTTCAAGGTTAGGCTGGACAGGGTTTGGATCAGCCTGGTCTAGTGGAAGGTGTCCCTGCAAGAGCCAGAAGGTTGGAATGAGATGGAATGGACATTAAAGGTTCATTTCAACCCAAACTATTCCATGATTCTATGAAAATACCTGTTGCAAAACACCTGCCTGCAATCTCTGAGCAGAAATCCATTCTCTTCCTGTGTGCCAGTGCCAGGCACAGGGACAGGACATCCCAGAGATGCCAGGAATACCTGGAGCAGTGTGAGCTTCTCAGCTGAGCCCTGAGAGGGCAAAGAGCCCAAATTCAGCCACTGAAGCCCCACATTCTCCCCCTAAGCCAGTGTGGTGCTTGTTGGGTGCTGGTGCCATTGCTTTGCACTCCCAAATGGGATGATTACTTGGATTTCAGACGTGGAAGTGCAAGGGTTTATTTTTAATCCCTGTTGTCTCAGTTCCTAAATTAACACTTTTGGAGCCTGTTCTCACTTGATTATCACCTGATACCGTGAAATCCTCTGAAGACAGGATGTCCTACTTAACAAATCAAGTCTGTATTAGGTAAATATACATTCTGAAGTTTTAATTAGTCCCATGCTACGATACAGAGGCGTCCTGAGGACTCATCTGCAGCATCTGCTCCCCTCTGCACCCCAAGCTGAGCTCGGGTGTGCAGTGGGAATTTTGCCAGAGCCAGCAGCAGCAGGTGCCAAGATCCCACAGCAGCTGGGAGGGAGTGAGGTGCCTTTGAGAGTCTCCTCCAAAGCTGTTGGACGTCTCAGTGACAATTAGCAGAGATTCCTAAAGGATTTTCAACACAAGACTCGCACCCTCAGCAGTCCAGAGAGCAGAGCTGGCATCAGCCACAGGTTTGCTGGGAAGGATCCCCACGTGAGAGAATGCTCAAGGGCACAGAGTCTTGCCAGCAGAATGCTAATGATGCTGCCTAAATGGCATTCCTTAAAATTGTCTTTTCATCTGGAGATGTCCAAAGTCAAGAGCTCTGGCAAATGGACCAATGTTTCCCAAGGTGCCTGGTGATTTGGGCTGCTGGGTTAGTCGGGGGAGGAGGGTCCCTGTGCCAAGGGCAGCATGTCCATGGTCCTGCCCTCCAGCCCACTGTTCCAGTTCATGTCCAACAGCTGAGCTGTCAGCAGAGTTCCTGCCTCTGGTCATCATTGCCCTGGAGGAGCAGGTTTGGGTTTGGGGGATTTTCACTTGTTCCTGCCTCCCAAGGTAGTGCAAGCTGTAACCATGGGCAGGAAAAGGAATGAAGGTGGAGATGAAGGTGATGATGAAGGTGAAGGTGATGATGGAAGTAAAGGTGAAGTGGTGATGGAGGTAAAGGCCTGCTAAATCCCCCAAAGC